>JAUCMX010000029.1:1213034-1233457 GCA_033459395.1 Hemibagrus guttatus | reverse complement strand
ATTTTAGAAAAGTTAATTTGTAAAAAAAAAAAAAAAAAAAGATTAATTTAAAACCTTACATTAACATTAGGATTAGATTGGACAAAATCCAGTAATAAAAAAAATCACAGGCTTTGTGTAAAAATATTAAGTGATGATTTTGCCCTGTAGTCGTTCATCACCAAATCTAGCCATGGGGGTCACAGTCCAGTGACTTCTGTGCCGGTCCCAAGCCCGGATAAATAGAGAGGGTCGCGTCAGGAAGGGCATCTAGCGTAAAACATTGCCAAATTTAACCATGCGAATCGACAGTACGAATTTCATACCGGATCGGTCAAGGCCCGGGTTAACAACGACCGCCATCGGCGCCGTTGACCTACAGGGCACCGGTGGAAATTGGGCTACTGTTGGTCGAAGAAGTAGAGGAGGGAGGAGAGTGCGCAGACAGAGAGAGAAGAGGAAAGGTAAGAGTGTAGGACTGAGAATAGGAACTCTGAATGTTGGTACTATGACAGGGAAAGGTAGAGAGCTGGCTGATATGATGGAGAGAAGGAAGGTGGATATACTGTGTGTACAGGAGACCAGGTGGAAGGGTAGCAAGGCTCATAGTATAGGAGCAGGATTCAAGCTGTTTTATTATGGTGTGGATAGTAAGAGAAATGGGGTAGGTGTGGTCCTGAAGGAGGAGTTTGTGAGGAATGTTCTGGAGGTGAAGAGAGTGTCAGACAGGGTGATGAGTCTGAAGTTAGAGATTGAAGGGGTGATGTTGAATGTTGTTAGTGGTTATGCCCCACAGGTAGGTTGTGAGTTAGAGGAGAAAGAGAGATTCTGGAGTGAATTAGATGAGGTGATGGAGAGTATTCCCACGGGTGAGAGAGTGGTGAAAGGAGCGGATTTTAATAGACATGTTGGTGAGGGGAACGCAGGTGATGAGGAGGTGATGGGCAAGTTTGGAGTTAAGGAAAGGAACCTTGAAGGACAGATGGTAGTGGACTTTGCTAAGAGGATGGACATGGGTGTGGTTAACACTTATTTTTAGAAGAGGGAGGAGCATAGAGTGACTTACAAGAGTGGAGGTAGGAGAACACAGGTAGACTACATCCTATGTAGAAGAGGCAATCTGAAAGAGATTAGTGACTGTAAAGTGGTAGTGGGAGAGAGTGTAGCCAGACAGCATAGGATGGTGGTGTGTAGAATGACTTTAATGGTCTGTAAGATGAAGACGTAAAAGATAGAGAAGAAAACCCAGTGGTGGAAGCTGAAAAAGGAGGAATGTTGTGAGGAATTTAGACAGAAGTTGAGGCAGGCTCTGGGTGGTCAGGTAGTGCTGCCAGATGACTGGGAAACTACAGCAGAAGTGATCAGGGAGACAGGGAGAAAGGTGCTGGGTGTGTCATCTGGAAGGAGGAAAGAAGATAAGGAGACTTAGTGGTGGAATGAGGAAGTTCAGGATAGTATCCAGAGGAAGAGGTTAGCCAAGAAGAAGTGGAACATGGACAGGACTGAAGAGAATAGACAGGAATACAAGGAGTTACAGCGCAGAGTGAAGAGGGAGGTGTCTAAGGCCAAGCAGAAGGCTTATGACGAGTTGTACACTAGGTTAGACACTAGAGAAGGAGAGAAGGACTTGTACAGGTTAGCTAGGCAGAGGGATCGAGATGAGAAGGATGTGCAGCAAGTTAGAGTTATTAAGGATAGAGATGGAAGGGTGCTCACAAGTGAGGAGAGTGTACAGAGGAGATGGAAGGAATACTTTGAGGAGCTGATGAATGAGGAAAATGAGAGGGAAAAAAGAGTAGAAGGGGTGAACTCTGTGGAACAGAAAGTAGATAAGAATAGAAAGGATGAAGTCAGGAAGGCTTTGAAGAGGATGAAAAGTGGGAAGGCAGTTGGTCCTGATGACATCCCGGTGGAGGTCTGGAAGTGTCTAGGAGAGGCAGCAGTGGAATTTTTAACTAGTTTGTTCAACAGGGTTTTAGAGAGTGAGAGGATGCCTGAGGAATGGAGAAGAAGTGTGTTAGTGCCGATCTTTAAGAATAAGGGTGACGTGCAGAGTTGCAGTAACTATAGGGGGATAAAGTTGATGAGCCATACAATGAAGCTATGGGAAAGAGTAGTGGAAGCTAGGTTAAGGAAGGTAGTGGAAATTTGTGAGCAGCAGTATGGCTTCATGCCCAGAAAGAGCACAACAGATGCAATTTTTGCTCTGAGAATTTTGATGGAGAAGTATAGGGATGGTCAGAGGGAGTTGCACTGTGTGTTTGTAGACTTGGAGAAAGCGTATGACAAGGTGCCAAGAGAAGAGCTATGGTACTGTATGAGGAAGTCAGGAGTAGCAGAGAAGTATGTCAGAGTGGTGCAGGACATGTATGAGAGGAGCAGGACAGTGGTGAGGTGTGCTGTAGGTCAGACAGAGGAGTTCAATGTGGAGGTGGGACTGCATCAGGGATCGGCTCTGAGCCCCTTCCTGTTTGCTATAGTGATGGACCAGTTGTCAGAGGAGGTCAGACAGGAGTCTCCTTGGACATTGATGTTTGCAGATGACATTGTGATCTGTAGTGAGAGTAGGGAGCAGGTGGAGGAAAACCTGGAGAGGTGGAGATTTGCGCTGGAGAGAAGAGGAATGAAGGTCAGTTGTAGTAAGACTGAGTACATGTGTGTGAATGAAAGGGAGGGAAGTGGAACAGTAAGGTTACAGGGTGAAGAGGTGAAGAAGGTACAGGAGTTTAAGTACTTGGGGTCAACAATCCAGAGTAATGGAGAGTGTGGGAAAGAGGTAAAGAAGCGAGTGCAGGCAGGTTGGAATGGGTGGAGAAAGGTGTCGGGAGTTCTGTGTGATCAGAAAATATCAGCGAGAATCAAGGGGAAGGTGTACAGGACAGTGGTGAGAGCGGCCATGCTGTATGGTTTAGAGACAGTGTCACTGAGGAAGAGACAGGAGTCAGAGCTAGAGGTAGCAGAGCTGAAGATGTTGAGGTTCTCTTTGAGAGTGACAAGATTGGACAGGATTAGGAATGAGTACATCAGAGGGACAGCTCATGTTGGACATTTGGGGGACAAAGTTAGGGAGGCCAGATTAAGATGGTTTGGACATGTTCAGAGGAGGGAGAGTGAGTATATTGGTAGGAGTATATTGGTATTGTTGGACATGGGGCTGCCAGGCAGGAGGCAAAGAGGAAGGCCAAAGAGCAGGTATATGGATGGAATTAATGAGGATATGAAGCTAGTGGGTGCAAGTGTTGAGGATGCAGAAGATAGGGATAGGTGGAGAGAGATGATTCGCTGTGGCGACCCCTGAAGGGAAAAGCCGAAAGAAGAAGAAGAAGAGTCGTCCATCACCACTTCCCTTTTACTGTGTGAGAGACGGAGAGCTGAACACTGAGAACCAACCACAAACCTCTACACCAACTAGGACAACTGTCACTGTTTTGTTATTTCCTTTCTCTGCTAATAGTTTTGTAGACACTGAATGGACACTGAACTCAATATTTATATGAAATACTTCAGCACTTGAGATAAAAGGAAGACACAAACAACAAGTTTAAGCACCAATAATACTGTTTCAGACATTTTAATGGATATTTAATCTAATGTACATGGAGTAAACATCTCAGTGGTTTAAATAAAACAGTGAATCTTTATGACCAAAAAATAAAAGAAGTGTGTATTGAATTATGTGAGTCTCTTCACAGCTGAATAAATCACGAAGCTATACTGCTCTTCATCATCCGTTATTCTGGAGTTTTCTTCCTGTAACACACAGCAGTATATTTCAGTATCTGAATCAGAGACTTTATCACTCCTGTGAAACAAATCTGATTATTTCTTTAATAAATTTCACATCATGATCATTTTCAACAGTTTGATGTTCACCTTTTTATCTCTCTCTGCACTGTGAGCTGTAAATTTCACCTCAGTGTAAGTCAGTTCCTCAAGTTTCCTTACAAGCTAAAGACAGAAAAAATCAGATTAATTGTCATGAACATGGGAAATGTAAAATCTAAACTAAACACCAGAACAGAACGATGCATTTTCTTGCCTTGATGTTTTTTCTTTTCAGCCAAACCCACACAAATCCTGTTAGTATTAGTAGCAGGAAAACTCCAGCTGATATCAGGACAGGAAGCAGTGAAGGAGAATGAACAGTGTTTCCTGTGAATATTATGATATAATCATAAATGTTTATTCTTAAACATATAACTACAATACACAATATTTCTAACAATATTTAGGCAAAAAACCCTGAAATCAGTGAAATATGAATCCTCTATGTACTTTGTCATGTTGTTGTTGATATAAATGTCACTGAATGATGTCATCACACTACAGGAAGTTTACACACAGGCATTTCAGTTATCGATAATATTTCTGACCAATCAGATCACTCCATCATGAATATTCATTATTGTTTTCCTAACTAGAGCACAGTGATGAGAGTTTGGACTCACTGACGTACCTGAGATGTGATAACAGAGCTGTGTGGTGTTGAGAGAAGATGTTTTATAGCTGACAGGGTTTGCAGACACACAGATGGAAGTGTTAGTGTTCTTGTCATGGTGTATTTGAAGTGAGAGATTGAGGGGAACACTGAGATCTGTGTTATTGGTGATGGAGATTCTCTCATTCTCTCTGTACCAGGATAAATTCACATCTTCTCCATTCTCCACAGTGCACAGGAGGAAACACAGCTCTGTGGAAGACACACTTCTCTTTCCTCTTTGATTTATTATTACTGGAGCTGATACTGGAGCTAAGAAACAGAAACAGATTAAATACTTTAGTCGTGTAAAGCAGAATGAAAGCCACTGTTTGATTATACAACAGAAACAACAGCTTCTTATCTGCTCAGACATTTAAACAGCATGTCATCAGCAGAATTCTCACTCAGTGGAGAAGATCATTTTCCAGGATTATTCCACAGCTGGATTCCCAGTTTATTCCTCATGACTCCTAGGTGTCCCAGTGTAATTATGAAGTTATGAGACTGAACATGGACATGAAGGAGACATGAGACACTTTTACTCACCATAAACACTGACACTGAAAGTCCTAGATGAGACACGTCCAGTGAGAACTTGGAACAAATAAACTCCAGAATCGTTTCTGCTGATGTTCCTGATGGTTAAAGCTCCACTGATTCTGTCCAGCTGCAGTCGCTCTTTAAATGTCTCACTGATTTCTGTAACAGTTTCTCCTTTAAACACCTGACTAAACAATATTGTTTCCTCTGCTTTCTCAGGTCCATAGATCCACAGAATCTTAGCATCACTCTGAATTCCAGTTATCCCAGTATGGAGAGTTATAGTGGTTCCTTCCACTTCCTGCAGAGTGAGCGTCTCGTCTCCGGCTTCACACAGTAAACCTGCATCACAGCTTCAGCTTCATTATTTCATTCACAAACTATACTGTGATGTGTGATTGTGAAGGAAAAACACAAACTTACAGCACAGCAGGAGAAGAAGAGTCCTGAGAGTCCTGATTTCTGCTAAAATATTCAGCAGCATGTTTCCGTTTCTCCTCAACGTCATTATCAGTGAAGAATGTTGTGTTCAGTGCAGTTCTGTTGCTGCTCTACACGACCTTCCCTTACTGTTAGCTTAGCGTCTTTACTGTTCCTCATTCATCAGAGCACCGGGTGGAAGTCTCAGTGTGTTCAGTCTTCTTTCAAATACATTTAATGAACACAAGCTTTAAAATTCTCAGCTCTTTGTTACAGTAGATCATTTAGAGTAAATCATGAAGAAATGAAGAAATGAAACGTAAGCAAGAGAGTGATTTTAGGAAAGTTAATATGTGAAAAAAAAGATTAATTTAAAACCTTACATTAACATTAGTATTAGATTGGACAAAATCCAGTAATAAAAAAAATCACAGGCTTTGTGTAAAAATATTAAGTGATGATTTTGCCGTGTAGTCGTCCATCACCACTTCCCCTTTACTGTGTGAGAGACGGAGAGCTGAACACTGAGAACCAACCACAAACCTCTACACCAACTAGGACAACTGTCACTGTTTTGTTATTTCCTTTCTCTGCTAATAGTTTTGTAGACACTGAATGGACACTGAACTCAATATTTATATGAAATACTTCAGCACTTGAGATAAAAGGAAGACACAAACAACAAGTTTAAGCACCAATAATACTGTTTCAGACATTTTAATGGATATTTAATCTAATGTACATGGAGTAAACATCTCAGTGGTTTAAATAAAACAGTGAGTCTTTATGACCAAAAAATAAAAGAAGTGTGTATTGAATTATGTGAGTCTCTTCACAGCTGAATACATCACGAAGCTATACTGCTCTTCATCATCCGTTATTCTGGAGTTTTCTTCCTGTAACACACAGCAGTATATTTCAGTATCTGAATCAGAGACTTTATCACTCCTGTGAAACAAATCTGTTTATTTCTTTAATAAATTTCACATCATGATCATTTTCAACAGTTTGATGTTCACCTTTTTATCTCTCTCTGCACTGTGAGCTGTAAATTTCACCTCAGTGTAAGTCAGTTCCTCAAGTTTCCTTACAAGCTAAAGACAGAAAAAATCAGATTAATTCTTTGGACCATTGCAAACCAGTAAACTATCCTAAACTCACATGAACAGAAAGAAGAAGCATTTTCTTGCCTTGTTATTTTTCCTTTTTAGGCAAACCCACACAGGCATGGATATTATAAATAACAAGAAAACTCCAGCAGATATCAGGACAGGAAGTGGTGAAGGAGAATGAACAGTTTCACCTGTAAAGAATATGATGTAATAATTAATGTAGAAAAATATTTATTTTGAAAACACAATACTCACTGACAATCTAGCCATGGGGGTCACAGTCCAGTGACTTCTGTACCGGTCCCAAGCCCGGATAAATAGAGAGGGTTGCGTCAGGAAGGGCATCCGGCGTAAAACATTGCCAAATTTAACCATGCGAATCGTCAGTACAAATTTCATACCGGATCGGTCGAGGCCCGGGTTAACAACGACCGCCATCGGCGCCGTTGACCTACAGGGCACTGGTGGAAATTGGGCTACTGTTGGTGGAAGAAGTAGAGGAGGGAGGAGAGTGCACAGACAGAGAGAGAAGAGGAAAGGTAAGAGTGTAGGACTGAGAATAGGAATTCTGAATGTTGGTACTATGACAGGGAAAGGTAGAGAGCTGGCTGATATGATGGAGAGAAGGAAGGTGGATATACTGTGTGTACAGGAGACCAGGTGGAAGGGTAGCAAGGCTCGTAGTATAGGAGCAGGCTTCAAGCTGTTTTATTATGGTGTGGATAGTAAGAGAAATGGGGTAGGTGTGGTCCTGAAGGAGGAGTTTGTGAGGAATGTCCTGGAGGTGAAGAGAGTGTCAGACAGGGTGATGAGTCTGAAGTTAGAGATTGAAGGGGTGATGTTGAATGTTGTTAGTGGTTATGCCCCACAGGTAGGTTGTGAGTTGGAGGAGAAAGAGAGATTCTGGAGTGAATTAGATGAGGTGATGGAGAGTATTCCCACGGGTGAGAGAGTGGTGATAGGAGCGGATTTTAATGGACATGTTGGTGAGGGGAACGCAGGTGATGAGGAGGTGATGGGCAAGTTTGGAGTTAAGGAAAGGAACCTTGAAGGACAGATGGTAGTGGACTTTGCTAAGAGGATGGACATGGGTGTGGTTAATACTTATTTTCAGAAGAGGGAGGAGCATAGAGTGACTTACAAGAGTGGAGGTAGGAGAACACAGGTAGACTACATCCTATGTAGAAGAGGCAATCTGAAAGAGATTAGCGACTGTAAAGTGGTTGTGGGAGAGAGTGTAGCCAGACAGCATAGGATGGTGATGTGTAGGATGACTCTGATGGTCTGTAAGACGAAGACGTCAAAGATAGAGATAGAGAAGAAAACCAAGTGGTGGAAGCTGAAAAAGGAGGAATGTTGTGAGGAATTTAGACAGAAGTTGAGGCAGGCCCTGGGTGCTCAGGTAGTGCTGCCAGATGACTGGGAAACTACAGCAGAAGTGATCAGGGAGAAAGGTGCTGGGTGTGTCATCTGGAAGGAGGAAAGAAGATAAGGAGACTTAGTGGTGGAATGAGGAAGTTCAGGATAGTATCCAGAGGAAGAGGTTAGCCAAGAAGAAGTGGGACATGGACAGGACTGAAGAGAATAGACAGGAATACAAGGAGTTACAGTGCAGAGTGAAGAGGGAGGTGTCTAAGGCCAAGCAGAAGGCATATGACGAGTTGTACACTAGGTTAGACACTAGAGAAGGAGAGAAGGACTTGTACAGGTTAGCTAGGCAGAGGGATCGAGATGGGAAGGATGTGCAGCAAGTTAGAGTTATTAAGGATAGAGATGGAAGGGTGCTCACAAGTGAGGAGAGTGTACAGAGGAAATGGAAGGAGTACTTTGAGGAGCTGATGAATGAGGAAAATGAGAGGGAAAAAAGAGTAGAAGGGGTGAACTCTGTGGAACAGAAAGTAGAATAAGATTAGAAAGGATGAAGTCAGGAAGGCTTTGAAGAGGATGAAAAGTGGAAAGGCAGTTGGTCCTGACGACATCCCGGTGGAGGTCTGGAAGTGTCTGGGAGAGGCAGCAGTGGAATTTTTAGCTAGTTTGTTCAACAGGGTTTTAGAGAGTGAGAGGATGCCTGAGGAATGGAGAAGAAGTGTGTTAGTGCCGATCTTTAAGAATAAGGGTGACGTGCAGAATTGCAGCAACTATAGGGGGATAAAGTTGATGAGCCATACAATGAAGCTATGGGAAAGAGTAGTGGAAGCTAGGTTAAGGAAGGTAGTGGAAATTTGTGAGCAGCAGTATGGCTTCATGCCCAGAAAGAGCACAACAGATGCAATTTTTGCTCTGAGAATTTTGATGTTGAAGTATAGGGATGGTCAGAGGGAGTTGCACTGTGTGTTTGTAGACTTGGAGAAAGCGTATGACAGGGTGCCAAGAGAAGAGCTGTGGTACTGTATGAGGAAGTCAGGAGTAGCAGAGAAGTATGTCAGAGTGGTGCAGGACATGTATGAGAGGAGCAGGACAGTGGTGAGGTGTGCTGTAGGTCAGACAGAGGAGTTCAAAGTGGAGGTGGGACTGCATCAGGGATCGGCTCTGAGCCCCTTCCTGTTTTCTATAGTTATGGACCAGTTGTCAGAGGAGGTCAGACAGGAGTTTCCTTGGACAATGATGTTTGCAGATGACATTGTGATCTGTAGTGAGAGCAGGGAGCAGGTGGAGGAAAGCCTAGAGAGGTGGAGGAAAGCCTAGAGAGGTGGAGGTTTGTGCTGGAGAGAAGAGGAATGAAAGTCAGTCGTAGTAAGACTGAGTACATGTGTGTGAATGAAAGGGCGGGAAGTGGAACAGTAAGGTTACAGGGTGAAGAGGTGAAGAAGGTACAGGAGTTTAAGTACTTGGGGTCAACAGTCCAGAGTAATGGAGAGTGTGGGAAAGAGGTAAAGAAGCGAGTGCAGGCAGGTTGGAATGGGTGGAGAAAGGTGTGGGGAGTTCTGTGTGATAGAAAAATATCAGCGAGAATCAAGGGGAAGGTGTACAGGACAGTGGTGAGAGCGGCCATGCTGTATGGTTTAGAGACAGTGTCACTGAGGAAGAGACAGGAGTCAGAGCTAGAGGTAGCAGAGCTGAAGATGTTGAGGTTTTCTTTGGGAGTGACAAGGTTGGACAGGATTAGAAACGAGTACATCAGAGGGACAGCTCATGTTGGACGTTTGGTGGACAAATTTAGGGAGGCCAGATTAAGATGGTTTGGACATGTTCAGAGGAGGGAGAGTGAGTATATTGGTAGGAGAATGTTGGACATGGAGCTGCCAGGCAGGAGGCAAAGAGGAAGGCCAAAGAGGATGGAATAAATGAGGATATGAAGCTAGTGGGTGCAAGTGTTGAGGATGCAGAAGATAGGGATAGTGGAGAGAGATGATTTGCTGTGGCGACCCCTGAAGGAAAAAGCCAAAAGAAGAAGACAATACTCACTGACGTACCTGAGTTGTGATAACAGAGCTGTGTGGTGTTGAGAGAAGATGTTTTATAGCTGACAGGGTTTGCAGACACACAGATGTAAGTGTTAGTGTTCTTGTCATGGTGTTGTATTTGAAGTGAGAGATTGAGGGGAACACTGAGATCTGTGTTATTGGTGATGGAGATTCTCTCATTCTCTCTGTACCAGGATAAATTCACATCTTCTCCATTCTCCACAGTGCACAGGAGGAAACACGGCTCTGTGGAAGACACACTACTCTTTCCTCTTTGATTTATTATTACTGGAGCTGATACTGGAGCTAAGAAACAGAAACAGATTAAATACTTTAGCCGTGTAAAGCAGAATGAAAGCCACTGTTTGATTATACAACAGAAACAACAGCTTCTTATCTTATCATTTAAACAGCATGTCATCAGCAGAATTCTCACTCAGTGTAGAAGATCATTTTCCAGGATTATTCCACAGCTGGATTCCCAGTTTATTCCTCATGACTCCTAGGTGTCCCAGTGTAATTGTGAAGTTATGAGACTGAACATGGACATGAAGGAGACATGAAACAATTTTACTCACCATAAATACTGACACTGAAAGTCCTAGATGAGAAATGTCCAGTAAGAACTTGGAACAAATAAACTCCAGAATCTTTTCTGCTGATGTTCCTGATGGTTAAAGCTCCACTGATTCTGTCCAGCTGCAGTCGCTCTTTAAATGTCTCACTGATTTCTGTAACAGTTTCTCCTTTAAACACCTGACTAAACAATATTGTTTCTTCTGCTTTCTCAGGTCCATAAAACCACTGAATCTTAGCATCACTCTGAATTCCAGTTATCCCAGTATGGACAGTTATAGTGGCTCCTTCCACTTCCTGCAGTGTGACCGTCTCGTCTCCCGCTTCACACAGTAAACCTGCATCACATCTTCAGCTTCATCATTTCATTCACAAACTATACTGTGATGTGTGATTGTGAAGGAAAAACACAAACTTACAGCACAGCAGGAGAAGAAGAGTCCTGAGAGTCCTGATTTCTGCTAAAATATTCAGCAGCATGTTTCCGTTTCTCCTCAACGTCATTATCAGTGAAGAATGTTGTGTTCAGTGCAGTTCTGTTGCTGCTCTACACGACCTTCCCTTACTGTTAGCTTAGCGTCTTTACTGTTCCTCATTCATCAGAACGCTCTGCGGAAGTCCTGTCTCAGTGTGTTCAGTCTCTACATGCTCACTACACACTTTTCTCTCACCAGTGAGACGTGTGTTTGATATGAAACGACTTTTTCAGATGTATTTAGTGGAGATAAAATTCTCTCCTCTTTGTTTGATTAAATTACATTTACAAGATCCAAAATTTCTAACAAGTGAGACAGGAATTTCAGTAAAGTTCATTAGAACTGAAACTGAACTGAGTATAAGTTTGTACACCCTCAGGTAGCCATGCTGTTACAGGTTTAATTCCTACAATTTAGAAGACATTTCACAGGCCTTGTGTAAAAATATTAAGTGATGATTTTGCCATGCAGTCGTCCATCACCACTTCCCCTTCACTGTGTGAGAGACGGAGAGCTGAACACTGAGAACCAACCACAAACCTCTACACCAACTAGGACAACTGTCACTGTTTTGTTATTTCCTTTCTCTGCTAATAGTTTTGTAGACACTGAATGGACACTGAACTCAATATTTATATGAAATACTTGAGCACTTGAGATAAAAGGACGACACAAACAACAAGTTTAAGCACCAATAATACTGTTTCAGACATTTTAATGGATATTTAATCTAATGTACATGGAGTAAACATCTGTCACGTTTCCGGTATACAGAGCAGAATGACTCAGACCCAAACGCAGGATAGACAGCAGACAGGGGTTTCATTCCAAATAATAACCATACAGAGACAACATGACAACGCCACACAAACACGGAACATTAAGACGAAGACCAGCCCCGAACCCTGGCAAAAGGCTACTATAAATACTTAACATAATTACAAACAACATGAGGAACAGGTGAACATGAACAGGGACACATTAGAGATAAGGCGGGGCTAAACCAAACACATGACAACAACAACACAACATAACATAACCCCTGCTGGAAACACCCCCTAGTGGTCCAACATAGGACCTGCCACCCATAACATCTCCCCCCTCTCTACGGCGCGGCTCCCGATGCGCCAAACCATAACCCTCCCCAAAAGTCTGGACGAACTGTGGGTCCCGAAAAGGAGCGAGGAGCATAGAGAGGCAGGTGGGGGGAGCGAGAAGCATGGTGAGGCAAGTGGGGGGAGCGAGAAACAGAAGCGAGACAAGTGGGGGGAGCACGGGACCCGATGGCAAGGCCAAAAGGGTCCCAAGCGACATCCACAACCGAGCAGAGCCGCCGAGCGACGTCCACAGCCGAGCAACAGAGCCGAGCGATGTTCACCGCCGAGCAGCAGGGCCGAGCGACATCCACCGCCGAGCTGCAGCGCCGAGAAATGTCCCCCGCCGAGCAATCGCGCCAAGTGAAGTCCACTGACGAACGGCAGAGCCGAACGACGATTTTAGTCCAGCTGGGGCCGGAAACTCCCTAAGGGGCGGGAAGGCGGGAGACAGATACATCCGATAACCTCCTCCGCCAGCCAGAAGTGAGGCAGCGTCCCCCACGAAGACACAAAGGTGGAGCGGCGTCCCTCACGGAAACAGGAGCGGAGCGCAGGCCGGAACAAAAAAAACAAAAAACAGAAATCCACGCCGGAAACCTCCTCCGCCAACGAGAAGTGAGGTGGCGTCCTCCACGGAAAACCAGACGGTGGAGCGACGTCCCCCACGGGAACCAGAAGTGAAGTGAGGACCGGAACAAAAACCAAAAAACCGGAAATCCAAGCCAGAAACCTCCTCCGGTAACGAGAAGTGAGGCGGCATCCCCCACGGAAAACCAGATGGTGGAGCGACGTCCCCCACGAGAACATGAGTGAAGCGAGGGCCGAAAATAGAAAAAAAAACCTAAATAAAAGAAAAAACCAAAACAGGGAAAATGAAATCCTCGCATGGGCTATCCCACTGGGTCTGTACTGTTTTGGATGGTCTTTCTGTCACGTTTCCGGTATACAGAGCAGGATGACTCAGACCCAAATGCGGGATAGACAGCAGACAGAGGTTTTATTCCAAATAATAAACATACAGAGACAACATGATGACGCCACACAAACACGGAACATTAAGATGAAGACCCCCCCCACCCCCCACCCCCCCCAGTGGTCCAACATAGGACCTGCCACCCGTAACAACACCTCAGTGGTTTAAATAAAACAGCGAATCTTTATGACCAAAAAATAAAAGAAGTATGTATTGAATTATGTGAGTCTCTTCACAGCTGAATACATCACGAAGCTATACTGCTCTTCATCATCCGTTATTCTGGAGTTTTCTTCCTGTAACACACAGCAGTATATTTCAGTATCTGAATCAGAGACTTTATCACTCCTGTGAAACAAATCTGATTATTTCTTTAATAAATTTCACATCATGATCATTTTCAACAGTTTGATGTTCACCTTTTTATCTCTCTCTGCACTGTGAGCTGTAAATTTCACCTCAGTGTAAGTCAGTTCCTCAAGTTTCCTTACAAGCTAAAGACAGAAAAAATCAGATTAATTGTCATGAACATGGGAAATGTAAAATCTAAACTAAACACCAGAACAGAACGATGCATTTTCTTGCCTTGATGTTTTTTCTTTTCAGCCAAACCCACACAAATCCTGTTAGTATTAGTAGCAGGAAAACTCCAGCTGATATCAGGACAGGAAGCAGTGAAGGAGAATGAACAGTTTTTCCTGTGAATATTATGATATAATCATAAATCTTTCTTCTTAAACATATACAGTGGGGCAAAAAAGTATTTAGTCAGCCACCAATTGTGCAAGTTCTCCCACTTAAAAAGATGAGAGAGGCCTGTAATTTTCATCATAGGTACACTTCAACTATGAGAGACAGAATGAGAAATAAAATCCAGAAAATCACATTGTCTGATTTTTAAAGAATTTATTTGCAAATTATGGTGGAAAATAAGTATTTGGTCACCTACAAAAAAAGCAAGATTTCTGGCTCTCACAGACCTGTAACTTCTTCTTTAAGAGGCTCCTCTGTCCTCCACTCATTACCTGTATTAATGGCACCTGTTTGAACTCGTTATCAGTATAAAAGACACCTGTCCACAACCTCAAACAGTCAGACTCCAAACTCCACTATGGCCAAGACTAAAGAGCTGTCAAAGGATACCAGAAACAAAATTGTAGACCTGCACCAGGCTGGGAAGACAGGTAATAGGTAAGCAAAAGGTAAGAAGCTTGGTGTGAAGAAATCAACTGTGGGAGCAATTATTAGAAAAAGGAAGACATACAAGACCACTGATAATCTCCCTCGATCTGGGGCTCCACGCAAGATCTCACCCCGTGGGGTCAAAATGATCACAAGAATGGTGAGCAAAAATCCCAGAACCACACCGGGGGACCTAGTGAATGACCTGCAGAGAGCTGGGACCAAAGTAACAAAGGCTACCATCAGTAACACACTACGCCGCCAGGGACTCAAATCCTGCAGTGCCAGACGTGTCCCCCTGCTTAAGCCAGTACATGTCCGGGCCCGTCTGAAGTTCGCTAGAGAGCATTTGGATGATCCAGAAGAGGATTGGGAGAATGTCATATGGTCAGATGAAACCAAAATAGAACTTTTTGGTAAAAACTCAACTTCTTGTGTTTGGAGGAAAAAGACTGCTGAGTTGCATCCAAAGAACACCATACCTACTATGAAGCATGGGGGTGGAAACATCATGCTTTGGGGCTGTTTTTCTGCAAAGGGACCAGGACGACTGATCCGTGTAAAGGAAAGAATGAATGGGGCCATGTATCGTGAGATTTTGAGTAAAAACCTCCTTCCATCAGCAAGGGCATTGAAGATGAAACGTGGCTGGGTCTTTCAGCATGACAATGATCCCAAACACACCGCCCGGGCAACGAAGGAGTGGCTTCGTAAGAAGCATTTCAAGGTCCTGGAGTGGCCTAGCCAGTCTCCAGATCTCAACCCCATAGAAAATCTTTGGAGGGAGTTGAAAATCTGTGTTGCCCAGCGACAGCCCCAAAACATCACTGCTCTAGGGCAGATCTGCATGGAGGAATGGGCCAAACTACCAGCAACAGTGTGTAAATACCTTGTGGCGACTTACAGAAAACGTTTGACCTTTGTCATTGCCAACAAAGGGTATATAACAAAGTATTGAGATGAACTTTTGTTATTGACCAAATACTTATTTTCCACCATAACTTGCAAATAAATTCTTTAAAAATCAGACAATGTGATTTTCTGGATTTTTTTTTCTCATTCTGTCTCACATAGTTGAAGTGTACCTATGATGAAAATTACAGGCCTCTCTCATCTTTTTAAGTGGGAGAACTTGCACAATTGGTGGCTGACTAAATACTTTTTTGCCTCACTGTAACTACAATACACGATATTTCTAACAATATTTAGGCAAAAAACCCTGAAATCAGTGAAATATGAATCCTCTATGTACTTTGTCATGTTATTGTTGATATAAATGTCACTGAATGATGTCATCACACTACAGGAAGTTTACACACAGGCATTTCAGTTATCGATAATATTTCTGACCAATCAGATCACTCGATCTGTCACGATTCCGGCTGTTGGAGATAGATAAATCATACCCAGCGTGAGGATAGACGACAGACAGGGATTTATTCAAAATAATAACACAGACAAAGACAAGATGACACGAAGACGCTACATTCAGACGGAGACCAGCCCCGAACCCTGGCAGAAGGCCACTATAAATACTAAACATAATTACGAACAACATGAGGAACAGGTGAACATCTACGGAGACACATTAGGAATAAGGCGGGGCTCAAACAGGCACATGACAAATGAAAATGACAATACAACACAATCCCTGCTGTAAACCCCCCCCCCCAGTGGTCCACATAGGACCTGCAACCCGTAACATTTCCCCCCTCTCTAAGGAGCGGCTCCTGATGTGCCAAACTATAACCCTCCCCGACAGTCTGGACGAACTATGGGTCCTGAAGAGGAGCAAGAAGCATAGAGAGGTAGATGGGGGGAACGGGAAGCATGGCGAGGCAAGTAGGGGGGGAGCGAGGAGCAAAGGCGAGGCAAGTGAGGGGAAGCGAGGATCAAGGCAAAGCAGGTGGGGGGAGCGAGAAGCAGAAGCAAGACAGGTGGGGGGAGCACGGGGCCCGATGGTAAGGCCAAAGGGTCCCACGCGACGTCCACAACCGAGTGGAGGCGCCGAGAGACGTCCACAGCCAAGCAGCAGAGCCAAGCGACGTCCACCACCGAGCAGCAGAGCCGAGCGACGTCCACCGCCGAGCAGCAGCGCCGAGCGACGCCCCCCACCGAGCGACGTCCCCCGCCGAGCAATCGCGCTGAGTGACATCCACCGACGACCGGTAGCGCCGAGTGACGACCTCAGTCCCGCTGGAGCTGGAAACCCCCCCAAGGGGCGGGAGGGCAGGAGACAGGTACAGGTGATGCCCTCCTCTGACAACGAAAAGTGAGGCGACATCCTCCACGGAGAACCAGATAGTGGAGCGACGTCCCCCACGAAAACCGGAACGGAGCGAGGGCTAGAACAAAAACAGAGTCCAGAAGCCTCCTCCGCCGACGAGGGGTGAGGCAGTGTCCCCCATGGAAAACCAGAGAGCGGAGCGACATCCCCCATGGAAACAGAAGTGGAGCGAGGGCTGGAGCAAAAAACAGAATCCGGAAGCCTCCTCCAAAGACAGAAGTGAGGCGGGGTCCCCCATGGAAAACCAGATGGTGGAGCGACACCCCCCACGTGAACAGGAGCGGAGCGAGGGCCGGAACGAAAAACCAAAATCCAAAAACTTCAAGCCGGAAGCCTCCTTCGCTGCGGCGTCGCTCCACCATCTGGTTTTCCGTGGGGGACACCGCCTCACCTTTTGTTCAAGTCGGAAGCCTCCTTCGCCGACAAAAGGTGAGGCGTTGTCCCCCACGGAAAACCAGAGAGTGGAGCGACGTCCCCCACGGGAACAGGAGCGGAGCGAAGCCCGAAACGAAAACTAAAACTGGCAAAAGAAAATGACTGGGTCAGGGAACAAAGAAAGTACTCGCTGGGCTATCCTGCTGGGTCTGTTCAGTGGAGGCTGGTCTTTCTGTCATGATTCCAGCTGTCGGAGATAGATAAATCAGACCCAGATAGACGACAGACAGGGATTTATTCAAAATAAGAACATAGACAGAGACAACATGACATGAAGACGCTACATTCAGACGAAGACCAACCCTGAACCCTGGCAAAAGGCCACTATAAATCTTCTTCTTCTTCTTCTTTCGGCTTTTCCCTTCAGGGGTCGCCACAGCGAATCACCTCTCTACCTATCCCTATCTTCTGCATCCTCAACACTTGCACCCACTAGCTTCATATCCTCATTAATTCTATCCATATACCTCCTCTTTGGCCTTCCTCTTTGCCTCCTGCCTGGCAGCTCCATGTCCAACATTCTCCTACCAATATACTCACTCTCCCTCCTCTGAACATGTCCAAACCATCTTAATCTGGCCTCCCTAACTTTGTCCCCCAAACGTCCAACATGAGCTGTCCCTCTGATGTACTCGTTCCTAATCCTGTCCAATCTTGTCACTCCCAAAGAGAACCTCAACATCTTCAGCTCTGCTACCTCTAGCTCTGACTCCTGTCTCTTCCTCAGTGACACTGTCTCTAAACCATACAGCATGGCCGGTCTCACCACTGTCCTGTACACATTCCCCTTGATTCTCGCTGATATTTTCTGATCACACAGAACTCCTGACATCTTTATCCACCCATTCCAACCCGCCTGCACTTGCTTCTTTACCTTTTTCCCACATTCTCCATTACTCTGGACTGTTGACCCCAAGTACTTAAGATCCTGTACCTTCTTCACCTCTTCACCCTGTAACCTTACTGTTCCACTTCCCTCCCTTTCATTCACACACATGTACTCAGTCTTACTACGACTGACTTTCATTCCTCTTCTCTCCAGCGCAAACCTCCACCTCTCCAGGTTTTCCTCCACCTGCTCCCTGCCCTCACTACAGATCACAATGTCATCTGCAAACATCATTGTCCAAGGAGACTCCTGTCTGACCTCCTCTGACAACTGGTCCATCACTATAGCAAACAGGAAGGGGCTCAGAGCCGATCCCTGATGCAGTCCCACCTCCACTTTGAACTCCTCTGTCTGACCTACAGCACACCTCACCACTGTCCTGCTCCTCTCATACATGTCCTGCACCACTCTGACATACTTCTCTGCTACTCCTGACTTCCTCATACAGTACCACAGCTCTTCTCTTGGCACCCTGTCATACGCTTTCTCCAAGTCTACAAACACACAGTGCAACTCTCTCTGACCATCCCTATACTTCTCCATCAAAATTCTCAGAGCAAAAATAGCATCTGTTGTGCTCTTTCTGGGCATGAAGCCATACTGCTGCTCACAAATTTCCACTACCTTCCTTAACCTAGCTTCCACTACTCTTTCCCATACCTTCATTGTATGGCTCATCAACTTTATCCCCCTATAGTTACTGCAACTCTGCACGTCACCCTTATTCTTAAAGATTGGCACTAACACACTTCTTCTCCATTCCTCAGGCATCCTCTCACTCTCTAAAACCCTGTTGAACAAACTAGTTAAACATTCCACTGCTGCCTCTCCTAGACACTTCCAGACCTCCACCGGGATGTCGTCAGGACCAACTGCCTTTCCACTTTTCATCCTCTTCAAAGCCTTCCTGACTTCATCCTTTCTAATCTTATCTACTTTCTGTTCCACAGAGTTCACCCCTTCTACTCTTTTTTCCCTCTCATTTTCCTCATTCATCAGCTCCTCAAAGTATTCCTTCCATCTCCTCTGTACACTCTCCTCACTTGTGAGCACCCTTCCATCTCTATCCTTAATAACTCTAACTTGCTGCACACCCTTCCCATCTCGATCCCTCTGCCTAGATAACCTGTACAATTCCTTCTCTCCTTCTCTAGTGTCTAACCTAGTGTACAACTCATCATATGCCTTCTGCTTGGCCTTAGACACCTCCCTCTTCACTCTGCGCTGTAACTCCTTGTATTCCTGTCTATTCTCTTCAGTCCTGTCCATGTTCCACTTCTTCTTGGCTAACCTCTTCCTCTGGATACTATCCTGAACTTCCTCATTCCACCACCAAGTCTCCTTATCTTCTTTCCTCCTTCCAGATGACACACCCAGCACCTTTCTCCCTGTCTCCCTGATCACTTCTGCTGTAGTTTCCCAGTCATCTGGCAGCACTACCTGAGCACCCAGAGCCTGCCTCAACTTCTGTCTAAATTCCTCACAACATTCCTCCTTTTTCAGCTTCCACCACTTGGTTTTCTTCTCTATCTCTATCTTTGACCTCTTCATCTTACAGACCATCAGAGTCATCCTACACACCACCATCCTATGCTGTCTGGCTACACTCTCTCCCCCAACCACTTTACAGTCACTAATCTCTTTCAGATTGCCTCTTCTACATAGGATGTAGTCTACCTGTGTTCTCCTACCTCCACTCTTGTAAGTCACTCTATGCTCCTCCCTCTTCTGAAAATAAGTGTTAACCACACCCATGTCCATCCTCTTAGCAAAGTCCACTACCATCTGTCCTTCAAGGTTCCTTTCCTTAACTCCAAACTTGCCCATCAAATCCTCATCCCCTGTGTTCCCCTCACCAACATGTCCATTAAAATCCGCTCCTATCACCACTCTCTCACCCGTGGGAATACTCTCCATCACCTCATCTAATTCACTCCAGAATCTCTCTTTCTCCTCTAACTCACAACCTACCTGTGGGGCATAACCACTAACAACATTCAACATCACCCCTTCAATCTCTAACTTCAGACTCATCACCCTGTCTGACACTCTCTTCACCTCCAGGACATTCCTCACAAACTCCTCCTTCAGGACCACACCTACCCCATTTCTCTTACTATCCACACCATAATAAAACAGCTTGAATCCTGCTCCTATACTACGAGCCTTGCTACCCTTCCACCTGGTCTCCTGTACACACAGTATATCCACCTTCCTTCTCTCCATCACATCAGCCAGCTCTCTACCTTTCCCTGTCATAGTACCAACATTCAGAGTTCCTATTCTCAGTCCTACACTCTTACCTTTCCTCTTCTCTCTCTGTCTGTGCACTCTCCTCCCTCCTCTACTTCTTCGACCAACAGTAGCCCAATTTCCACCGGCACCCTGTAGGTCAACAGCGCCGATGGCGGTCGTTGTTAACTCGGGCCTCGACGGATCCGGTATGAAATTCGTACTGACGATTCGCATGGTTAAATTTGGCAATGTTTTACACCGGATGCCCTTCCTGACGCAACCCTCTCTATTTATCCGGGCTTGGGACCGGCACAGAAGTCACTGGACTGTGACCCCCA
>JAUCMX010000029.1:1174610-1212534 GCA_033459395.1 Hemibagrus guttatus | reverse complement strand
TTAAATTTATATCCCTAAAAACATGCGATTTATTCAGAATTTATACAAAATGTCTTAACAAAGCATAAAACACAAGAAAATATCTATCTGCCTGTCTGTCTGTCTCTCTATCTATCTATCATCTCATCCATCCATATATATCTATTTGTCTGTCTGTCTGTCTATCTATCTGTCTGCCTCTCTATCTATCTATCTATCTATCTATCTATCTATCTATCTATCTCTCTGTCTATCTAGTTTTTTGTCCCTCTCTCAATCCATCTGTCTGTCTGTCTATCTATCTATCTATCTATCTATCCGTCCGTCCGTCTGTCTGTCTCTATCTATCATCTCATCCATCCATCTATATCTATTTGTCTGTCTGTCTGTCTGTCTGTCTGTCTGTCTGTCTGTCTGTCTATCTATCTATCTATCTATCTATCTATCTGTCTGTCTGTCTGTCTGTCTGTCTGTCTGTCTGTCTATCTATCTATCATCTCATCCATCCATCTATATCTATTTGTCTGTCTGCCTGTCCGTCCGTCTGTCTATCTATCTATCTATCTATCTATCTATCTATCTATCTATCTATCTATCTATCTATCTATCTATCTATCTGTCTGTCTGTCTGTCCCTCTCTCAATCCATCTGTCTGTCTGTCTGTCTATCTATCTATCTATCTATCTATCTATCTATCTATCTATCTATCTATCTATCTGTCCGTCCATCCGCCCGTCCATCTGTCTGTCTCTCTATCTAGCATCTCATCCAGCCATCTATATCTATTTGTCCGTCCGTCCGTCTATCTATCTGTCTGTCTGTCTGTCCGTCCCTCTCTCAATCCATCTATCTGTCTGTCTGTCTATCTATCTATCTACCTGTCCGTCCGTCCGTCTGTCTGTCTATCCATCTCTCCATCCATCTATCTGTCTGTCTGTCTGTCTATCTATCCATCCATCCATCTATAAAGTTTACATAATGGGATTAAAATGGTCATTACCTGTTGTCACTTATGTTACAGCAGCTGTAAACATTCATACCCTCACCTCTCTTCATTCTCTCTCTTCTCATTACAAATATCTGTTTATCTCTTCAGTATATAAATACAAATCACAGCTTAACACGTTACCAAGAAACCACAAAGTTCACCTTTGTCCTGAAGACGATGCTGACACTGGAGACTCCTTCCATAAACGTTACATAAACATCTCCTTACTTCAAGAAATCTTCACCAAATCAGTGATTTATATTTATATGCAGCGTTATTTCAGGTGAAGATTTCACCTTACCATGATGCCTTCTTCTTTAAGTACATCAGTATAATATTCGATTCATCTCTCATCCAGAGCTTCTCTCCTGAGTTTTCCTCCCTCTTGCTTGACAGGCTGCCTGTAACTCCGCCCAGATTGGGGGGCGGGGTTCGGCGGGTGAACCTCCTCGCTGGTCAATGCCCCACATGAGAGATGAAGTGATTTCTGTGTATCATGGACGAGGCTGAGTCCAGATCTGATTCGTGCCTCTCTGCGGAGGAAGACGCTCCTGTGGTGGGAAACCATGCTGAGGTAGAATTCATTCTAAACAACTCTGTACTTTATTACATTGTTATTATTATTAATCCTATCATTTACATCCTAACATTCTCTTATTACGTACTGCACTTGCTGTTTTTTTTTTAAATATAATAAGTAGAGTATTTTAAAATCTTCACACCTTTTACTAGTCATGGTGTGTGTTATAGATTTAAACACTCTGGTGTTACATGAGTAGGATTTATGCAGTGTGTGTGTTTAAATCTGTAACAATACACACACACCATGATTACAGTATTATACACTGATCAGCTATAACACTGTGAGCAGTGAGAGGTGAAGTGAATAAGACCGATGATCTCCTCATCATGGCACCTGTTAGTGGGTGGGATATATTAGGCAGCAAGTGAACATTTTGTCCTCAAAGTTGATGTGTTAGAAGCAGGAAAAATGGACAAGCGTAAGGATTTGAGCGAGTTTGATGAAGGGCCAAATTGTGATGGCTAGACCACTGGATCAGAACATCTCCAAAACTGCAGCTCTTGTGGGGTGTTCCCGGTCTGCAGTGGTCAGTATCTATCAAAAGTGTCCATTAAGCCCTGTATGTTGTGAGGTAGGGCTCATGAAGGGTCTGCTGCTAACATCTTGGTGCCAGATCCCACAGCACACCTTCAGGGATCTAGTGGAGTCCATGCCTCGAAGGGTCAGGGCTGTTTTGGCAGCAAAAGGGGTACCGACACAATATTAGGCAGGTGGTCATAATGTTATGGCTGATTGGTGTACATTTTAACGCAGTAAAATGTTACACATTAAAATAAAAACAAGCAGAATTGAAGTGAATAATTAAGTTTAGTGTGTGAGCAGGAGACAGTCCCTGCAGAACAAACAGGAAGTTGCGACTCCACTGATACTGATATCTTTATTCTAATGTTCCTGATACTGGAACTTAATTACACTTGAGTCAACATGCGGCTGAACTTCTGTTCAGTTCTCAATACAGTATCCTTATCACACACACACACACATACACACACACACACAGGGTGAGGTATTATTCAGCATGGTGTTATGATTAGGTTTCTCTCCAGCACTGTTCTGGGAATCAGACGTTCCAGGCGTTGTTGAGTGAGGACACGGAGGAGACGGAGCTGCAGGGAACCGCAGTACACGCCATGGACGCCTCCACCAACACGGAGCCGAAGCGGAGATGCTGTGGATGGCTGAGGAAGCGCTGCCCGTGTCCCCCACGCGGCCTCATGGCGTCGCTTATTACCAAAGGTAAGAGCGAGGTGATGGGACTCACCGATTATTTATTACTGCACAACGGTGCAGACCTCTGAGCCATGAATGTGTCATGTTGAACCATTATAAATAATAATAATGTAAATCATTCTAAATTATATACAACTACATTCAAGTAAAATTATAAATAAACATTTCAAAGCATTGAATCTATTGTCAGGTCAAACCAGACTACAGGCTCCGTTTCCCTCACACACTGCGGCCTACAAACATGACCGCCCAGGACTCCACCTCCCACAACACACCTGCACTTCCACGTCCTCAGTCATCAGGCGTCTGATTGAGCCTCACGTCTCGTGACAACAATTTTTTTTAATTCTAAGAAATCAGTAAAATGCACCGAGGATATCTTTTTGGGCACCATGGTCCTCATTAACAATAAAATAGACACGCCCCCACATTCTGCTGCCATTTCGGAAGAAAAAGAAATCAATGCTACCATGACGACCATCATCTGTTCATTGCTAACATTTGCTATTTTTTCTACGTAACCAGCACAGCATTCAGGGTGTGGCTGAAAAACATCATCTAATTTGCATATCAGACTGTGATGTTTGTCTAGTGACATCACACAATGAACTCACTACATACATAGCGTTCTCTCAGATCAGATTTATACGTGTGTGTGTGTGTGTGTGTGTGTGTGTGTGTGTGTGTGTGTGTGTGTGTGTGTGTGTGTGTGTGTGTCCAGCATCCATGGCTGCAGTGTTATTTGGTGTAGTTTGGTCCATCACTGAAGACGAGTGTCTCCCTGGGGGAAACCTGTTCGGCATCGTCACCTTGTTTATCTGCTCTCTGATTGGAGGAAAGCTGATGGGACTTGTACATCTGCCCCGCCTCCCACCCCTCCCTCCTCTCCTGGGTATCACACGTTATTATTATTACCCATAAGGTGCAAAAGGATGATCATATCATCAGACACATGATATTATTTAATGTCTTGTAGTTTATTTTAAATGTTAATAACTGTAGATCATTTTGTATTATAGTTTTAAGTGTAATTTTAGTGAAGATTAATCTGCTGTAACAGAAGAAACCAGAGTCTAACATCCCACCAGCCTCCTGCAACACCTGCTGCTTGAGTTCCTGCTGAAGTGAAGATTTTATTCCTGTTGACTGAATTAAAATAACATTTTCACCTGCAGACAAATAAACTGTCCTCTCATAACAGATGTCTCCCTTACAGTGCAGTTTTGTTTTTGTTTTTCTACAACCAAAATATGAGAGAAAAGTGTAACTGATATCCTGGAGGATATCTGGATCTTTACTGTGTTGTGTGTGTGTGTGTGTGTGTGTTCAGGTATGTTGTTAGCAGGCGTCCTCCTGAGGAACATCCCCGTGGTGACGAAGGCCGTGTACATTCACTTCAGATGGTCTGCCTCGCTCAGGAACATCGCCCTGGCTGTCATTCTGACCCGAGCTGGCCTGGGATTGGACGCCTCGGTATGTCAATCATTCCCAAACTCCGTCCATAACCTACTGGGTGTCACATACTGCTGAGCTGACGGAGCACGCTGGTCGTGCCGGTGTAAAGGAATCAGACCCAACGCGGAGTTAGACGGCGGACAAGGGTTTTATTAAACAAAAGGACACAGAAGCACACGGACGTTACACAAAGACGAGGACTGGCCAACTAATGCTGACAGATGGCCACTATAAATAAGGAACATAATCACAGACACATTAGGAACAGGTGAACACAGGCATGAACACATTAGGGAAAGGCGTGGCTAAAACAAACACATGACTAAATACACAAAACCCCTGCTGAAGGCCCCCTAGTGGTCCATTGGGGGCACTTGTCCCCGTAACACTGGGACACATGTTCATGTTTTGTTCATGTGTAGTGCATTTTCCTTTCATGTGATTTAGAGCTAGATTAGGATTTGGTACATAAGGAGAAAAGCGAGGTATTTAAGTTCAGGTTAAAGAAGGTAAATATTAGATTTTATTCAATAAATAATAATAAATATGGTAAAGCTATAGCTTAACAGCTATAAAGTATAGTATAGAGTGTCTGTTAATATGTTGAAAGATTATAATGTTAATTAAAGCATTATAAGAGATGAATAAAGGCAGTATGTATGTACAGTAGGAGATATTATGTACAGAATATAAGATTTCCGGTGTGACTCCAGGCGCTGAAGAAGCTGAAGGCGGTGTGTGTTCGTGTGGCTATTGTTCCGTGTCTCGTCGAAGCCTCGACCGTGGCTCTGCTCTCTCACTTCCTCATGGACTTTCCCTGGATCTGGGGCTTCATACTAGGGTTCGGGAGCAGTTACTACACACACATACTTTACAGTTGAATGAAGATGCCGGTTATGTAAAAGGTGTTTGCTCTACAGAGCGATGAGTGTCATATCTGTGTGTTTGTTGTGTTCAGGTTCGTTCTGGGCGCCGTGTCCCCCGCTGTGGTGGTTCCTTCCATGCTGCTGCTGCAGAAGGACGGGTATGGGACGGAGCAGGGCGTGCCCACGCTCTTAATGGCTGCAGGCAGCTTTGACGATGTCATCGCCATCACAGGGTTCACCACCTGCCTCGGCATCGCCTTCGCCACCGGTAACTGAACCTCACGCTGGAAATCTGTAGTCTAAATATGCAATTCATTCAAGCAGCAAAGTGTATTTGTCTGTGTGTGTGTGTGTGTGTGTGTGTGTGTGTGTGTGTGTATGTGTGTGTGTGTGTGTGCGTGTGTGTGTATCGCCCCCTGCAGGTTCCACCTGGTTCAACATCCTGCGAGGGCTTTTAGAGGTTTTAGGAGGCATAGTTGCAGGCGTGGCTCTTGGCTTCTTCCTTCAATTTTTTCCCAGCAAAGACCAGGTACAGATTCCTAACTACACCGATCAGGTATAACACTGTGAGCAGTGAGAGGTGAAGTGAATAAGACTGATGATCTCCTCATCATGGCACCTGTTAGTGGGTGGGATATATTCGGCAGCAAGTGAACATTTTGTCCTCAAAGTTGATGTGTTAGAAACAGGAAAAATGGACAAGCGTAAGGATTTGAGCGAGTTTCACGAAGGGTCAAATTGTGATGGCTTGACCACTGGATCAGAACATCTCCAAAACTGCAGCTCTTGTGGGGTGTTCCCGGTCTGCAGTGGTCAGTATCTATCTAAAGTGGTCCAAGGAAGGAACAGTGGTGACCCGGCGACAGGGTCATGGGCGGCCAAGGCTCATTGATGCACGTGGGGAGCGAAGGCTGGATTGTGTTGTCTGATCCAACAGACGAGGTACTGTTGCTCAAATTACTGAAGAAGTTAATGCTGGTTCTGATAGAAAGGTGTCAGAATACACAGTGCATGATGGGTCAGGGCTGTTTTGGCAGCAAAAGGGGGACTAACACAATATTAGGCAGGTGGTCATAATGTTATGCCTAATCGGTGTACACCAGAGACTGAACTTATAGCAGACTATATCTGCTATAAATATGTAATAATAATAATAATAATAATAATAATAATGATGATGATGATGATGATGAAACTGAGTGGTGGTGGTGTGTGTTATGGTGTGTGTTGTGTAGAAAGCTGTGGTACTGAAGCGTTCCTTCCTGCTGCTGGGTCTCGGTGTGTTCGCCGTGTTCAGCTCTAACGTGGCCGGGTTCCCTGGTTCTGGTGGACTCTGTACACTTGTCCTCGCGCTCCTCGCTGGAATCGGTTGGAAAGAGAATAAAGTACGATTCTCTCCACTTTCCTTTCTGTTTAGTTCTGTCTTTATGTTAATATAGTTTCTGAATATTTATAATAAACCTTTTTTTTTTTAAATGATCTTTTGTCTTTGATTTGGTTTTTATTCCTTCTCGTTTTTTCCGTTACTGAATTGATTGACAATTAAATTCACTTCTTCTGTTTTTTTTTATATTATTCCTTTACTCTTTGTTGTTCTTTTCATTTTCTTTTTCATTATGCCTTGCCTTATTTATTTATTTATTTAAAAAAAAAATTTTTGCTTCCTTGATTTTTCTTTCTTTCTTTCTTTCTTTCATTCTTTTGTGTGTGTGTGTGTGTGTGTGTGTGTGTGTTCAGGCTCCTGTAGAGGAGGTTGTAGGTAAGGTGTGGGACGTGTTTCAGCCTCTGTTGTTTGGGCTGATTGGTGCTGAAATCCGTATCAGTGCTCTAGAGCCCATCACTGTGGGTCAGTCTCTCACACACACACACACACACACACGCACACACACACAGTACTAAAGAGATGAAGTAGTTTCATACTCATAATTATATAAATATATAAATCAATGATGTGTGTGTGTGTGTGTCCTTAGCTCTGGGTCTCGCCACTCTCAGCATTGCCCTGAGTGTGAGGATCTTCATCACCTTCCTCATGGTTCTCTGTGCTGGATTTAATTTTAAAGAGAAGATCTTCATCGCTCTGGCCTGGATGCCTAAAGCCACTGTTCAGGTCACAAGCACAGCTCATAACCTGCTTATAGCACATTTATCATAGCACACACACGGGGCTTTTTATTTGTTTCTTTATTTTATTCTCCCCTTTTTTCTGAACTTAGATTCTATTATCTGGAGTATATATGTATATACAGAGGAGAGAGAAGAGTCAGCAGTTTGTACATTGAACAATAAATGTAGGTAAAGTGAACGTTGTAAGCTGATTGGCTGAGCTTCTCTCTCGGCAGGCTGCGATTGGCTCGACGGCTCTGGACATGGCGCGTGTGAAGCAGGATGAGAAGTTTCAGCGGTTTGGGATGGACGTGCTGAGCGTGGCCGTTCTCTCCATCCTCATCACTGCTCCAGTTGGAGCGCTGCTCATCGGCCTGTGTGGACCACGCCTACTGAGGAGACCCAAGAACCCTGAGTGGGGTGAGACACACACACACTCACACTCAAATGGAAGGATGGATGGATATATCTGTAGATGGATTGATAGATACACGTCTAGATCAATGGATATATAAATTGATGATTCTGAAATCTAAAAATATATACACTGATCTACAGACCTTTAACTGTGTGTGTGTGTGTGTGTGTGTGTGTGTGTGTGTGTGTGTTCATTACAGCTGTAAGTCAGGGTACTCTGTCTCCATCAGATGCTCAGGTCGCCTACGAGAGTGCAATCTGAAGCTTTCCTGAACACACTGTCAGAAAATCACTCCAAAACTCTGACTGGCTCTGAGTTCTCTCTGACTCTGTTATGACTCCTCTGTGACTCCTCTGTGACCCTGCTGTGACTCCTCTGTGACTCGTCTATGACTCCTCTGTGACCCTGATGTGACTCGTCTATGACTCCTCTGTGACTCTGACTCTATTATTCAATTCAATTCAGTTTTATTTGTATAGCGCTTTTAACAAAGAGCATTGTCTCAAAGCAGCTTTACAGAACATAAGAAACAACAAACATACAAACAAACAGTCCTAGATGTTAGACAAAATTTCCCCTAGTGAGTGAGCCTGAGGTGACTCAGGCGACTGTGGCAAGGAAAAACTCCCTTAGATGGAATTAGGAAGAAACCTTGAGAGGAACCAGACTCAAAAGGGAACCCATCCTCATCTGGGTGACACACGGAGAGTGTGATATGAACAATGTCCTTTCTGCATTAGTTGTGTGATGCAGATACAGCATGTGTAGAAAGTTATGTGTAAATTAATTAGGAGGTTGTTGTCGTCCACATAGGGTTGTCAGTGCTGCTTTGAATACCCCAGTCCTCAGAAAGCAGAACCCAGATGGAGCTGGTCCATCTCTGGAGGCCACTGGAGCTGGCACAATCTCTATATGTCTCAGGGATGGGTAGAAGAAGGGAAACAAATGGAAGGGAATTAGCGTAGCTGCTGTAGTATGACTCTTCTGTGACTCTGACTCTGTTATGATTCCTCTGTGACCCTGCTGTGACTCGTCTGTGGCTCCTCTGTGACTCTGACTCTATTATGACTCCTCTGTGACTGACTCTGCCGTGACTCCTCTGTGACTCTGTTAGGACCCTGCTGTGATTCCTTTAGTCTCCTCTGTGACTCCTCTCTGATGCGTCTCTGACTCTCCTGTGTGACTCGTCTTTGACTCTGACTCCTCTGTATCGAGTAAACGATGATGTTCTGGTATTGTTCCTCATTGTTTCTTATGATTATATTTATGTATACATGTTACTCTGTTTTTTTAAGGATTTCAAGGATGTTTACTTTTTGTTTTTGTCTGTTTTTATCTTTCTAAAGTGACTGTAGATGAAGAGATGAGTGAAAGTGTGTAATAGAGACAAACACTATTTATAATGTATTAATGTATTTGGATGGAAGTGAGACTGCGACTGTTGGAATGTATTTTTGTAAACTTTCAGAAACTCTTTAGTGTCTGTTTAAAGTCTTTGTTGTAATTAAACAAAGGGAGTGTGTTAAAGTTGTAATAGTCTCATGCAGGAATTTTGCTCTCAGCGATAAATCTGAGTGGAATTCATATCTCAGGAAGTCTGTGTGCTCCAATGTGCGAGCATTTTAGTGTTCATGTGTTCAGGTGATCACGCTCCTGTCACTCATCCAGCTTCTCTCAGCATCTATAACTTTATTGATTTATTCACTCTTTCTTTTTATTGTTCCATGTTTTAATGGATTTTTGTATTTATTGTATATACAGAAATTATAAGCAGGACATTAGTTTGTAGGCACTCAGGTAGACAGTCCACTACATGCCTGAACCGTATTACACAACAGACTATTACACTATTATATCCATAGCAGATTTACAGAAAGTCTAGATATACACTTAACATTCATCCCTAATGAACAAGCCCAAGGCAGCAGTGGCAAGGGAAATAACAAACAGATAAATAATTCTTATAATAAAAAGATAGATAAAAAGAATAGATGAATAAGTTCTGAGTGTCTTGTATGTAAAGTGCTCTTGTTTCTTGTTGTTTCTTGTAAATGAAGTTATAAAGTGTTCAGTCATTAAAACCTCAGTCTTAACCTTCATCATCAAGGCTCCAGTGCAAGAGAAATGCTTTTGTCCAGTGCGAGAGCAAATCTGGCCATGCTATCAGGGTGGGAGGAGCTTACTCTGGCCCCGGTCATTCACAGCAGCTTTAGCCAATCAAGTGTCTATGAGCATGAGAAGAGGGCAGATAGAGCTTTCCTTCAAGTGTGTTACTCTGCCCTGTGATGCAGCATTAGCAGCAATGCAAAAACATGAGGATGGCTAGCTTCACCTGTCTCAGGTGTCCTCATTATTATTAGTATTATTATTATTATTACAAAAAAAAGTAATAAAAGAAGGATATAGTGATGTGTTAAATTATTTGGATCTCATCACATCTGAATACACCACAGAGTCTCTCTCCGCTTCAACATCCGTTACTGTGAAGTTTTCTTCCTGTAAGACACAGCAGTAGATTTCAGTATCTGAATCAGGGAGAGACTTTATCACTTTATCACTAGAATGTACTGTAATCCTGGGATTTTTATACCAAATCCTTTTCTTCAGAAGTTTACCTCTTTATCTCTCTCTGCAGTGTGAACTGTTATATTACTAACATTGTGAATCAGGTCCTTGAATTTTTCTGAAAAAAAAAAAAATCAGATTAAATGTTAGTGTACTTAACAAATCTAAAACTGAACTAAACACATGAACAGAAAGATGCATCACTTGCCTTGCTGCTTTTTCTTTTTCAGCCAAATCCACAGAGTTAATAATATTAATATTAATAACACAAAAAGTCCAGCAGAAATCAGGGCAGGAAGCAGTGAAGGGGAATGATCACCTGTAAATATTAATAAATATTCATAAAAGAAAATTAACATTTATTTAATGTCTAACATCTACAGAAAAAAATCAGTACAGAAGTTTCATATCAGTTACTTCAAATACGTTTGTAGTTGTTATAAAAATAGAAAATGTATTGATGTATAATATCCAGCAGTAAAAGTGTATTATGTTATAATTCATCATGATGTTAACACCATCATCATATCACCCAGTGTTTATACAACACACACTAAGACCTGTACTGTTTAATGTTGATACTGACTCCACTGAATGATGTTATTACACTTAATGAAGTTTACAGAGACTTTCACTCAGAGATAATTGAAGTATTGATGAAAATATTGAGTATATTTAAACAATATGATTAATAAACCATTAAAAAAACATTAAATTTCCCATTTTAATCTTCAGTCACCTCTGTCTCTCTCCATCATGAATATTCATTATTCTCTTCTATATAAAGTGATGAGAGTTTGGACTCACTGACGTACCTGAGTTGTGATAACAGAGCTGTGTGGTGTTGAGAGAAGATGTTTTATAGCTGACAGGGTTTGCAGACACACAGATGGAAGTGTTAGTGTTATTGTCATGGTGTTGTATTTGAAGTGGGAGATTGAGGGGAACACTGAGATCTGTGTTATTGGTGATGGAGATTCTCTCATTCTCTCTGTACCAGGATAAATTCACATCTTCTCCATTCTCCACAGTGCACAGGAGGAAACACTGCTCTGTGGAAGACACACTTCTCTTTCCTCTTTGATTTATTATTACTGGAGCTGATACTGGAGCTAAGAAACAGAAACAGATTAAATACTTTAGTCGTGTAAAGCAGAATGAAAGCCACTGTTTGATTATACAACAGAAACAACAGCTTCTTATCTGCTCAGACATTTAAACAGCATGTCATCAGCAGAATTCTCACTCAGTGGAGAAGATCATTTTCCAGGATTATTCCACAGCTGGATTCCCAGTTTATTCCTCATGACTCCTAGGTGTCCCAGTGTAATTATGAAGTTATGAGACTGAACATGGACATGAAGGAGACATGAGACACTTTTACTCACCATAAACACTGACACTGAAAGTCCTAGATGAGACACGTCCAGTGAGAACTTGGAACATATAAACTCCTGAATCGTTTCTGCTGATGTTCCTGATGGTTAAAGCTCCACTGATTCTGTCCAACTGCAGTCGCTCTTTAAATCTCTCACTGATTTCTGTAACAGTTTCTCCTTTAAACACCTGACTGTTCAATATTGTTTCCTCTGCTTTCTCAGGTCCATAAATCCACAGAATATGAGCATCACTCTGAATTCCAGTTATCCCAGTATGGAGAGTTATAGTGGTTCCTTCCACTTCCTGCAGTGTGAGCGTCTCGTCTCCAGCTTCACACAGTAAACCTGCATCACAGCTTCAGCTTCATCATTTTATAAATTCAGTGTGAAACAGATTAGTTACACAGTGACCAATAGAAAATGTCATCATCTGTTACACGAATCAGGATTTATAAAATAATCTCTGTACCATGAATTTATATGATCAGAAAATATCAGCGAGAATCAAGGGGAAGGTGTACAGGACAGTGGTGAGACCGGCCATGCTGTATGGTTTAGAGACAGTGTCACTGAGGAAGAGACAGGAGTCAGAGCTAGAGGTAGCAGAGCTGAAGATGTTGAGGTTCTCTTTGGGAGTGACAAGATTGGACAGGATTAGGAACGAGTACATCAGAGGGACAGCTCATGTTGGACGTTTGGGGGACAAAGTTAGGGAGGCCAGATTAAGATGGTTTGGACATGTTCAGAGGAGGGAGAGTGAGTATATTGGTAGGAGAATGTTGGACATGGAGCTGCCAGGCAGGAGGCAAAGAGGAAGGCCAAAGAGGAGGTATATGGATGGAATTAATGAGGATATGAAGCTAGTGGGTGCAAGGGTTGAGGATGCAGAAGATAGGTGGAGAGAGATGATTCGCTGTGGCGACCCCTGAAGGGAAAAGCCGAAAGAAGAAGAAGAAGAAGAAGAAGAAGACCATGGATTTATAGTCTATAGAATTCTAAATCAATAATCTGTTATTACTGTATTAGATTTATCCCGAAATGTCAAATTTATGACATTCTACATAATAAATATTCACGTTGCTCATGATTGACTTCATAATGCTACATATTTAAAGCTACAGTGTCTTGTGTGTCCTTGTGAAAGGACACCGGACTTTCAATGGTGGTAGACCCTAGGAGGGCCGTTTCTGGGGTGCGCAAAAGGAGTGATCGCAGACAGTATTGTAGACAGTAGTCGCTCCAATGCTTCCCAAAATCCACCTGATGTTCGGTTGGTGTTTAGCCAGCCAGGGGCGTCCCAGTCAAAGAGGACTTTCACCAAGAAGGATCGAGAGGCATGGATTAACACGGCATCATGGTAACGTGGAGTAGCTACGGTAGAGCTGATATGGATAGTACTCACCATTGGGCGTGGAGGACGGGCTGGGCAGGTTTGGAGGAGGTGGTCATTTTCTCCACAGTACAGGCATAACTTTTGGTGTAAACAACGTTGGCGTTCGTCGGCCAATAAGCAGTACTGGTCCGTCTGCATAGGTTCTGGTGCTGGGGAGCTGCAGGAGGATGAGGTGTCAGAAGGTGTCCCTTCCTCGATGGAGACCACGAAGAGACGTTGTGAGATATGCTGGGCCTTCAACATGAAGAGTTCCAGTCCCATAGAGTCATCATATATCGCCATCTGCTGTCGGATTTTGGGATTTAGGCCACGCCGGTAAGCCGATAGTAGCGCTACCTTGTTCCAGCCACTAGAGGCCGCCAGCGTGCGGAAATGAAGGGTGTAATCGTGAATGGCCCGATTGGCTTGCCGCAAACTGAACAGTTCGTCATGTACGGATAAGGCGGAAGTGCTTGTGCCAAACACGTCCTTAAAGTGCACTAAAAAGGGTCAAGGGATTGCATTACCGGACTTTCCGTGGTCCACATTGACTCAGCCCAGTGACGAGCTTTTTCTGACAGCAGTGAGATGATGAATGCGATCTTTGCGCGGTCTCCAGAAAATTGATGGGGAAGCATCTCGAAGTACAGCTGACACTGCATCAGGAAACCCTGACACTCTGACACCTCACCCGAATAAGCTGCCGGCACGACCATGGGACAGGCAGAGGCAGATGGAGTAGATGGGGTGAGTGATGATTGAAGGGCGGCACACAGGGAAGAGACAAGTTCGGTGACTGGGTCCGGTGTGATTGGATCTCCAGCTTCCATCTCGGTGCGACTTAGTCTTTATTGGGGCTAGTATTCTGTCACACTTTACCAAGGAGGAGGACCGTGAGGAAGCAGGTAAGTGCAGAGTGGACTTTAATTACAAAACACACTGGTGAAAACAAAGAAACTGAAACGGCACACAAATAAAAGACACTGAAAAAACAAGCTAAACTGAAACACTGAAGTTAGAACCCTAACAAAGTCCCAAGGTGAAAAAGCACGGCAGAAGCACAGACGATAGATCCACAGAGCACAGTCAGGAAGAGAAGTCTCTGAGGAAGCAACAATAATACTAGCCAACGACTGAATGGAGTAAGGGAGCTAAATGGTGCGCTGATAATTGGGTGCAGGTGACAGTGCTAGAACTCCGGTGATTGGGGGCGTGGTTGAGTGGCTGTGGTCGGTGCATCCGTGACAGTTAGATTACTAATAAGGACCACCTACCTGCCACTGCAGGGCCCTTGAACAAGAGCCATAATCTTCAATTGCTCAGCTGTGTAAATGAGATCCATGTTAGTTGCTCTGGATAAGGATAAGTCTCCAAAATGCCATAAATGTACATTTTCAGAAGCTTTAATACATTACCATTGTTCCTGTTGTCTCGAATGTCAGATTTTTTAGAGTTTATTCACAATGCAGTTTGCTGATTCATTTGTACTCTGCATTTAAAAACAAGCCTCCTCTTTGCTCAGAGCCTTTACTCTGTTCAGGATGAAGCGCTTTCTGCCCCCTGTAGGCACTGTGTGGCTCAACATTATCTCAGGGCTTTTGGAGGTTTTAAATGGAGGAAGTGATTGGTGATTCTAGATAAGTGATCCATCCTGATAATCCACTTCTGCTTGAAGTTTCTGTATGCAGCTTCTGAGTGTTTTCTCACATGGAAATACTGTAAAGTCTAAAATACTCTAGACTGAAAGCTACAAATCTTTTTAACACAGTACTGTTTGATTTTATAGTTTAATGTTTTTTACTTTATAGCAAAGAAAAGTAATGACTTAAAACTAATTACACTAACTGGTGTCAGTCTGGTTCTTCCTGGTTTCATCTTTTCTTCTCTCAGTTTTTCTTCTTCATATCTCTTCCTCTGGCATGTTCTGGATCATATAGCAGATGTGATAATAATATGATAATGTACATTTACCATTTGTCCTGTGCAATGTTTAACTAGTACATTTTAGATGAGTTGGTGCTAGATGAGTCCTAGTTGGTGTAGAGGTTTGTGGTTAGTTCTCAGTGTTCAGCTCTCCGTCTCTCACACAGTGAAGGGGAAGTGGTGATGGACGACTACACGGCAAAATCATCACTTAATGTTTTTACACAAGGCCTCTGGATTTTTTTTTAATTACTGTATTCTGCACAATCTAATCCAGTAAAAAATAATTATAAAATAATGTTTATGTAAAGTTTTTTTTCACAAATTACTGAACAAATTTACTGAAATCACTTTCTATCATTTCTACATGATTTCTTGTAGAATGTACTGTAAGAAAGAGTTGAAAATTTGAAAGCTTGTTTCCACTAAATATATTTGAAAAAAGACTGAAGACACTGAGACAGGACTTCCGCCCCTGTGGTTGAATAACAAGGAACAGTAAAGACGCTAAGCTAACAGTAAGGGAAGGTCGTGTAGAGCAGCAACAGAACTGCACTGAACACAACATTCTTCACTGATAATGACGTTGAGGAGAAACGGAAACATGCTGCTGAATATTTTAGCAGAAATCAGGACTCTCAGGACTCTTCTTCTCCTGCTGTGCTGTAAGTTTGTGTTTTTCCTTCACAATCACACATCACAGTATAGTTTGTGAATGAAATGATGAAGCTGAAGCTGTGATGCAGGTTTACTGTGTGATGCCGGAGACGAGACGCTCACACTGCAGGAAGTGGAAGGAACCACTATAACTCTCCATACTGGGATAACTGGAATTCAGAGTGATGCTCAGATTCAGTGGTTTTATGGACCTGAGAAAGCAGAGAAAAAGATCTTGAACAGTCAGGTGTTTAAAGGAGAAACTGTTACAGAAATCAGTGAGAGATTTAAAGAGCGACTGCAGCTGGACAGAATCAGTGGAGCTTTAACCATCAGGAACATCAGCAGAAACGATTCTGGAGTTTATTTAGTACAAGTCATCACTGAACGTCTCTCATCTAGGACTTTCAGTGTCAGTGTTTATGGTGAGTAAAAGTGTTTCATGTCTCCTTCATGTCTGTAACATTGCTCTACTCACATCACCCATCCTTCACTTCCTGTTTGTAAGATATTTAAGTCATGCTCACATTCACCATATTGCAAAGTATTGTCAGTTTCTTTGCTTATCAAGTCTTCTTTATTGTCTATATTTCCTCATTGTGTGTTGAACTGTTTTCCTTTTCATGGTTTCTCAGATTTGTTAGCCACGCTGACTGTTTGCCTGTGTTTTGACCTCTGCCTTATAATCCCTTTCGATTCTGATTTCTTGTTTAGATTGTCTGCTTGTGATTCATTTAATAAACTCTGATTATAGATTTTAATACGCCTCATACAGTGGATCTCTCACACTATCTATGTTCAGTCCAAAAAGTAAACTACTAGGAATACAACCAATGTACATGAATAAAGCGTTTCTGTTTCTTAGCTCCAGTATCAACTCCAGTAAAATTAATTCAAAGAGAAAATCTTAGTTGATTTTATTGATTTTCTTATTAACTGGACAGCAGAGAACCACTTGGCTGGACTAAAGTCTTCAATTATTAGAAATGGTTTATATCAAATTCACTGGATAAACCTTATACTGTATATATAATAAGTTCACTTGGAGACTGAAGATTAAACGTTAAAACTCTTCTGGATTCATAAAAACCCTGATACTTATAATGTCCATCCTTTCACCACACTCAGTGCTGTTTGACTTTATACCATATATCTGTAGAAGAGGAATCACAGTCTTTTGTCACCCTGAAGAGTCTGGTTCCCTTTTCAGTCTGGTTCCTCGGAAGTCTCTTCCTCATGTCATCTCAGGGAGTTTTCCCTCACCACTATCACCTCTGACCTGTTCATTAGGAATCTCGACTACATCAGGATTTCTGTAAAGCTGCTTTGTGGCAAAATTTACTGCGTAACTAATTCAACAGAGATACACATTTAACCCTGAATACAGGACAGATTCATACCTAAATGTTTTACATAAATACTGACTAGTGTTCAGTGTCCATGTGTTTGTAATGAACAACCTCCAGATACACACAAAACTATTAGAAGAGAAAGGAAATAACAAAACAGTGACAGTTGTCCTAGTTGGTGTAGAGGTTTGTGGTTGGTTCTCAGTGTTCAGCTCTCCGTCTCTCACACAGTGCAGGGGAAGTGGTGATGGACGACTACATGGCAAAATCATCACTTAATATTTTTACACAAGGCCTGTGAAATGACTTCTAAATTGTAGGAATTAAACATGTAACAGCATGGCTACCTGAGGGTGTACAAACTTATACTCAGTTCAGTTTCAGTTCTAATGAACTTTACTGAAATTCCTGTCTCACTTGTTAGAAATTTTGGATCTTGTAAATGTAATTTAATCAAACAAAGAGGAGAGGATTTTATCTCCACTAAATACATCTGAAAAAGTCGTTTCATATCAAACACACGTCTCACTGGTGAGAGAAAAGTGTGTAGTGAGCGTGTAGAGACTGAACACACTGAGACAGGACTTCCGCAGAGCGTTCTGATGAATGAGGAACAGTAAAGACGCTAAGCTAACAGTAAGGGAAGGTCGTGTAGAGCAGCAACAGAACTGCACTGAACACAACATTCTTCACTGATAATGACGTTGAGGAGAAACGGAAACATGCTGCTGAATATTTTAGCAGAAATCAGGACTCTCAGGACTCTTCTTCTCCTGCTGTGCTGTAAGTTTGTGTTTTTCCTTCACAATCACACATCACAGTATAGTTTGTGAATGAAATGATAAGCTGAAGCTGTGATGCAGGTTTACTGTGTGAGCCGGAGACGAGACGCTCACACTGCAGGAAGTGGAAGGAACCACTATAACTCTCCATACTGGGATAACTGGAATTCAGAGTGATGCTCAGATTATGGTTTTATGGACCTGAGAAAGCAGAGAAAAAGATCTTGAACAGTCAGGTGTTTAAAGGAGAAACTGTTACAGAAATCAGTGAGAGATTTAAAGAGCGACTGCAGCTGGACAGAATCAGTGGAGCTTTAACCATCAGGAACATCAGCAGAAACGATTCTGGAGTTTATTTGTACAAGTCATCACTGAACGTCTCTCATCTAGGACTTTCAGTGTCAGTGTTTATGGTGAGTAAAAGTGTTTCATGTCTCCTTCATGTCTGTAACATTGCTCTACTCACATTCCTTCACTTCCTGTTTGTAAGATATTTAAGTCATGCTCACATTCACTATATTGCAAAGTATTGTCAGTTTCTTTGCTTATCAAGTCTTCTTTATTGTCTATATTTCCTCATTGTGTGTTGAACTGTTTTCCTTTTCATGGTTTCTCAGATTTGTTAGCCACGCTGACTGTTTGCCTGTGTTTTGACCTCTGCCTTATAATCCCTTTCGATTCTGATTTCTTGTTTAGATTGTCTGCTTGTGATTCCTTTAATAAACTCTGATTATAGATTTTAATACGCCTCATACAGTGGATCTCTCACACTATCTATGTTCAGTCCAAAAAGTAAACTACTAGGAATACAACCAATGTACATGAATAAAGCGTTTCTGTTTCTTAGCTCCAGTATCAACTCCAGTAAAATTAATTCAAAGAGAAAATCTTAGTTGATTTTATTGATTTTCTTATTAACTGGACAGCAGAGAACCACTTGGCTGGACTAAAGTCTTCAATTATTAGAAATGGTTTATATCAAATTCACTGGATAAACCTTATACTGTATATATAATAAGTTCACTTGGAGACTGAAGATTAAACGTTAAAACTCTTCTGGATTCATAAAAACCCTGATACTTATAATGTCCATCCTTTCACCACACTCAGTGCTGTTTGACTTTATACCATATATCTGTAGAAGAGGAATCACAGTCTTTTGTCACCCTGAAGAGTCTGGTTCCCTTTTCAGTCTGGTTCCTCGGAAGTCTCTTCCTCATGTCATCTCAGGGAGTTTTCCCTCACCACTATCACCTCTGACCTGTTCATTAGGAATCTCGACTACATCAGGATTTCTGTAAAGCTGCTTTGTGGCAAAATTTACTGCGTAACTAATTCAACAGAGATACACATTTAACCCTGAATACAGGACAGATTCATACCTAAATGTTTTACATAAATACTGACTAGTGTTCAGTGTCCATGTGTTTGTAATGAACAACCTCCAGATACACACAAAACTATTAGAAGAGAAAGGAAATAACAAAACAGTGACAGTTGTCCTAGTTGGTGTAGAGGTTTGTGGTTGGTTCTCAGTGTTCAGCTCTCCGTCTCTCACACAGTGCAGGGGAAGTGGTGATGGACGACTACATGGCAAAATCATCACTTAATATTTTTACACAAGGCCTGTGAAATGACTTCTAAATTGTAGGAATTAAACATGTAACAGCATGGCTACCTGAGGATGTACAAACTTATACTCAGTTCAGTTTCAGTTCTAATGAACTTTACTGAAATTCCTGTCTCACTTGTTAGAAATTTTGGATCTTGTAAATGTAATTTAATCAAACAAAGAGGAGAGGATTTTATCTCCACTAAATACATCTGAAAAAGTCGTTTCATATCAAACACACGTCTCACTGGTGAGAGAAAAGTGTGTAGTGAGCGTGTAGAGACTGAACACACTGAGACAGGACTTCCGCAGAGCGTTCTGATGAATGAGGAACAGTAAAGACGCTAAGCTAACAGTAAGGGAAGGTCGTGTAGAGCAGCAACAGAACTGCACTGAACACAACATTCTTCACTGATAATGACGTTGAGGAGAAACGGAAACATGCTGCTGAATATTTTAGCAGAAATCAGGACTCTCAGGACTCTTCTTCTCCTGCTGTGCTGTAAGTTTGTGTTTTTCCTTCACAATCACACATCACAGTATAGTTTGTGAATGAAATGATAAAGCTGAAGCTGTGATGCAGGTTTACTGTGTGAAGCTGGAGACGAGACGCTCACACTGCAGGAAGTGGAAGGAACCACTATAACTCTCCATACTGGGATAACTGGAATTCAGAGTGATGCTCAGATTGTATGGCTTTATGGACCTGAGAAGGCAGAGAAAAAGATCTTGAACAGTCAGGTGTTTAAAGGAGAAACTGTTACAGAAATCAGTGAGAGATTTAAAGAGCGACTGCAGCTGGACAGAATCAGTGGAGCTTTAACCATCAGGAACATCAGCAGAAACGATTCTGGAGTTTATATGTTACATGTCCTTACTGAACATCTTTCATCTAGGACTTTCAGTGTCAGTGTTTATGGTGAGTAAAAGTGTTTCATGTCTCCTTCATGTTCATGTTCAGTCTCATAACTTCATAATTACACTGGGACACCTAGGAGTCATGAGGAATAAACTGGGAATCCAGCTGTGGAATAATCCTGGAAAATGATCTTCTGAGTGAGAATTCTGCTGATGACATGCTGGTTAAATGTCTGAGCAAATAAGAAGCTGTTGTTTCTGTTGTATAATCAAACAGTGGCTTTCATTCTGCTTTACACGACTAAAGTATTTAATCTGTTTCTGTTTCTTAGCTCCAGTATCAGCTCCAGTAATAATAAATCAAAGAGGAAAGAGAAGTGTGTCTTCCACAGAGCAGTGTTTCCTCCTGTGCACTGTGGAGAATGGAGAAGATGTGAATTTATCCTGGTACAGAGAGAATGAGAGAATCTCCATCACCAATAACACAGATCTCAGTGTTCCCCTCAATCTCCCACTTCAAATACAACACCATGACAAGAACACTAACACTTCCATCTGTGTGTCTGCAAACCCTGTCAGCTATAAAACATCTTCTCTCAACACCACACAGCTCTGTTATCACAACTCAGGTACGTCAGTGAGTCCAAACTCTCATCACTGTGTTCTAATTAGGAAAAGAATAATGAATATTCATGATGGTGTTACGGGTGGCAGGTCCTATGTGGACCACTAGGGGGGGTTTACAGCAGGGATTGTGTTGTATTGTCATTTTCGTTTGTCATGTGCCTGTTTGAGCCCCGCCTTATTCCTAATGTGTCTCCGTAGATGTTCACCTGTTCCTCAAGTTGTTTGTAATTATGTTTAGTATTTATAGTGGCCTTTTGCCAGGGTTCAGGGCTGGTCTTCGTCTGAATGTAGCGTCTTCATGTCATGTTGTCTCTGTCTGTGTTCTTATTTTGAATAAATCCCTGTCTGTCGTCTATCCTCGCGCTGGGTCTGATTTATCTATCTCCGACAGCCGGAATCATGACAGAAAGACCAGCCTACACCGAACAGACCCAGCAGGATAGCCCAGCGAGGACGTTCTTTCTTCCCTGACCCAGTCATTTTCTTTTGCCGGTTTTTAGTTTTGGTTTCGGGCTTCGCTCCGCTCCTGTTCCCGTGGGGGACGTCGCTCCACTCTATGGTTTTCAGTGGGTGACAACGGCTCACCTTTTGTCGGCGAAGGAGGCTTCCGGCTTGAAGTTTTTGGATTTTGGTTTTTTGTTCCGGCACTCGCTCCGCTCCTTTTCCCGTGGGGGGCGTCGCTCCACCATCTGGTTTTCTGTGGGGGATGCCGCCTCACTTCCGTCAGTGGAGGAGGCTTCCGGATTCTGTTTTTTGCTCCAGCCCTCGCTCCGCTTCTGCTTCCGTGGGGGACGTCACTCCACTCTCTGGTTTTCCGTGGGGGACACCGCCTCACCCCTCGTCGGCGGAAGAGGCTTCTGGACTCTGTTTTTGTTCTAGCCCTCGCTCCGTTCCGGTTTTCGTGGGGGACGTTGCTCCACTATCTGGTTCTCCGTGGAGGATGTCGCCTCACTTTTCGTCATCGGAGGAAATCATCGCCTGGACCTGTCTCCTGCCCTGCCGCCCCTTGGGGGGGGTTTCCAGCTCCAGCGGGACTGAGGTCGTCACTCGGCGCTCCCGGTCGTCGGTGGACGTCACTCGGTGCGATTGCTCGGCAGGGGACGTCGCTCGGCGCTGCTGCTCGGCGCTGCTGCTGGGCGGTGGACGTCGCTCGGCTCTGCTGCTCGGCGGTGGACATCGCTCGGCTCTGCTGCTCGGCTGTGGACGTCGCTCGGCGCCTCCACTCGGTTGTGGACGTCGCGTGGGACCCTTTGGCCTTACCGTCAGGCCCCGTGCTCCCCCCACCTGTCTCGCTTCTGCTTCTCGCTCCCCCCACCTGCCTTGCCTTGATCCTCGTTTTCCCTTACTTGCCTCGCCTTTGCTCCTCGCTCCCCTTCTACTTGCCTCGCCATGCTTCCCGTTCCCCCCACCTACCTCTCTATGCTTCTTGCCCCTCTTCAGGACCCATAATTCGTCCAGACTGTCGGGGAGGGTTATAGTTTGGCGCATCAGGAGCCGCGCCTTAGATAGGGGGGAAATGTTACGGGGGGCAGGTCCTATGTGGACCACTAGGGGGGAGTTTACAGCAGGGATTGTGTTGTATTGTCATTTTCGTTTGTCATGTGCCTGTTTGAGCCCCGCCTTATTCCTAATGTGTCTCCATAGATGTTCACCTGTTCTTCATGTTGTTCGTAATTATGTTTAGTATTTATAGTGGCCTTCTGCCAGGGTTCGGGGCTGGTCTCCATCTGAATGTAGCGTCTTCGTGTCATCTTGTCTTTGTCTGTGTTATTATTTTGAATAAATCCCTGTCTGTCGTCTATCCTCGCGCTGGGTCTGATTTATCTATCTCCGATAGCCAGAATCGTGACAGATGGAGTAATCTGATTGGTCAGAAATATTATTGATAACTAAAATGCCTGTGTGTAAACTTCCTGTAGTGTGATGACATCATTCAGTGACATTTATATCAACAATAACATGACAAAGTACATAGAGGATTCATATTTCACTGATTTCAGGGTTTTTAGCCTAAATATTGTTAGACATATTGTGTATTGTAGTCATATGTTTAAAAATAAAGATTTATGATTATATCATAATATTCACAGGAAACACTGTTCATTCTCCTTCACTGCTTCCTGTCCTGATATCAGCTGGAGTTTTCCTGCTACTAATACTAACAGGATTTGTGTGGGTTTGGCTGAAAAGAAAAAACATCAAGGCAAGAAAATGCATCTTTCTGTTCTGGGTTTAGTTTAGATTTTACATTTCCCATGTTCATGACAATTAATCTGATTTTTTCTGTCTTTAGCTTGTAAGGAAACTTGAGGAACTGACTTACACTGAGGTGAAATTTACAGCTCACAGTGCAGAGAGAGATAAAAAGGTGAACATCAAACTGTTGAAAATGATCATGATGTGAAATTTATTAAAGAAATAATCAGATTTGTTTCACAGGAGTGATAAAGTCTCTGATTCAGATACTGAAATATACTGCTGTGTGTTACAGGAAGAAAACCCCAAAATAACGGATGATGAAGAGCAGTATAGCTTCGTGATGTATTCAGCTGTGATGAGACTCACATAATTCAATACACACTTCTTTTATTTTTTGGTCATAAAGATTCACTGTTTTATTTAAACCACTGAGATGTTTACTCCATGTACATTAGATTAAATATCCATTAAAATGTCTGAAACAGTATTATTGGTGCTTAAACTTGTTGTTTGTGTCTTCCTTTTATCTCAAGTGTTCAAGTATTTCATATAAATATTGAGTTCAGTGTCCATTCAGTGTCTACAAAACTATTAGCAGAGAAAGGAAATAACAAAACAGTGACAGTTGTCCTAGTTGGTGTAGAGGTTTGTGGTTGGTTCTCAGTGTTCAGCTCTCCGTCTCTCACACAGTAAAGGGGAAGTGGTGATGGACGACTACACGGCAAAATCATCACTTAATATTTTTACACAAAGCCTGTGATTTTTTTTATTACTGGATTTTGTCCAATCTAATCCTAATGTTAATATAAGGCTTTAAATTAATCTTTTCACAAATTAACTTTTCTAAAATCACTCTCTTGCTTACATTTCATTTCTTCATGATTTACTCTAAATGATCTACTGTAACAAAGAGCTGAGAATTTTAAAGCTTGTGTTCATTAAATGTATTTGAAAAAAGAGACTTCCACCCAGTGCTCTGATGAATGTGGGACAGTAAAGATGCTAAGCTAACAGTAAGGGAAGGTCGTGTAGAGCAGCAACAAAACTGCAATGAACACAACATTCTTCACTCATAATGACGTTGAGGAGAAACGGAAACATGCTGCTGAATATTTTAGCAGAAATCAGGACTCTCAGCACTCTTCTTCTCCTGCTGTGCTGCAAGTTTGTGTTTTTCCTTCATGTGGCCAAATGGAGAGGGATGTTAATCACCCTTCAAATTTTATCCGACTACGCCACCCTGGTGGGAGAGCCAGGGAAATAACCCCCATCAAAAGAAAGACACACAGATAAGCTTCACCAACTGAAGGCAAAGAATTAAGAGAGACGTGGGTACCATTACAAAAATTGTGTTTATTATAAAATCAAAAGCATTAATTAATACTCTCTCTCACAAACACATCCACAAGGGCAGAATATAGTTTTCAGGGCCAGGATTAGTGGGAACCCGGCAGGCCAGCTGCAGCTCAGGAGGTCATCCACAACCCACCTCAATTCACACCAAAAGCAAACACCGTGCACACCCCCCAAAAGGGAAATTGTATCAGCACACTGTGAAACACCACAGAATGAAGCAGCTAGCCTCCCCAGTTCCACACACGTCCTCACTGGCCCTGGAGAAAAAAAAGAAAGAGCATTAAAAAGGAAATTTTAATCAGAAATTATAACAAATACAAAAATAAACCAAGCACCAAAATAATGAAGTCACAAACACTATTGTAGTAGCTCTGACACACAGGCCTCCAGAGGACGTCACATAGGCCAAAGAAATTAAGTCCAAAAGCTCAACCGGTAAGCAGCCTTGCGGACGCACATCTGAAGCCCACTTTAACAGCCCCGGCAACTCGCAAAGCAGCAGAGCAATACACAGCACAGATGACTGTTGATGACATGATCAAAACCAAAATGTATCCATAAGCAAAACAGCAGCGGTGTCACATGAAGTCACTAGCTAGGAACCGGACTTTAGTGTTCCCCTTTTCCCCTTTTAAACCCAAAGGGAAATATGAGAATTAGTCTAAAAATTCAGAGAATCACAAATATAAAAAGACAAGACCGGCATACTTACGTTTGAGGTTAAACATAGGCGCACAGCTGTATGGTTACTCACTACCGGTGCTGCAGATCGGTCTATCAACCAGCATTCACACCCACATGCCCAAAAGCAACACACAATAAATACCACAAATAAAACAGTCATAAGATTTAAGCACCGAAACATACCTGCTAGTGAACTCCGCCACACGCCACCAGCCCGCTCAAAATTAAACTGAAAGGGAATCGGAACGGAAACGGAAATGCCAGGGAAAGACCCGTCAAAATATATAAATAAGGGTCCTTAAATAGTACAGCTACTATCATCTGATTGGTCTACCAACTATACTCCAACCAACCAACCAATAAGATGACATGACTCATCCTGCCACATTCACAATCACACATCACAGTATAGTTTGTGAATGAAATGATGAAGCTGAAGCTGTGATGCAGGTTTACTGTGTGAAGCTGGAGACGAGATGGTCACACTGCAGGAAGTGGAAGGAACCACTATAACTCTCCTACTGGGATAACTGGAATTCAGAGTGATGCTAAGATTCTGTGGATTTATGGACCTGAGAAAGCAGAGGAAACCATATTGTTTAGTCATGTGTTTAAAGGAGAAACTGTTACAAAAATCTGTTTTAAATGTCTGAGCAGATAAGAAGCTGTTGTTTCTGTTGTATAATCAAACAGTGGCTTTCATTCTGCTTTACACAACTAAAGTATTTAATCTGTTTCTTAGCTCCAGTATCAGCTCCAGTAATAATAAATTAAAGAGGAAATCGCAGTGTGTCTTCCACAGAGCTGTGTTTCCTCTTGTTGTTACGTACAGAGGCGGACAGAGACACAGGTATGCTTTCGATGGAGTTTTTATTGATACAACCAGGAAAGCCAGAGGAGTGCAGAGTGCGGTGAGTGCACGTGGATATCTTTATTTGGGGAGCGAGGAGTGCTGGAGCAGCTCTGTGTCTGGAGTCGTGGCTGTGGGAGTGAGGCGGCGAGTCAGCTGGGCGTGAACGGAACCCCGGGGTATGCGCTGGAGGCGCGGCGTGGTCTGAAAAAGCGGAGATCTCTAGAGATATCGAAAAACAGATTAGCATCAGAGTCCTAACGGTTAACATTCAACGTAGGGTAGTGTTAACAAGATCGGACGGGAACAGAGTGATCTGTGGTGGTATGTATAGTGCTGTGAGTGAGGGTGGTAATTGATCTCAGGTGTGTTGATTAGAACTCCGGAGAGGGAGTGCGCTGTGAGAAGAGAAGAGGGGGGTCGAGGATGTCGTTCCTGGGAACCCACGATCACTCCTCGGGGCCGTATCCCTCCCAGTCGACCAAATAATCCAGGCGACCACCACGGCGCCGGGAGTCCAAGATGTCCCTCACCAGGTAGGCCGATCCCTCGTCCATGATCAGTAGAAGGGGGGTTCCTCAGCTTCGCCAGGCTCTGTGGAGGGAAAAACAGAAGGGTGGTGCGGTTTCAACAGGGAAACAGGGAAATCCCGGGGTGGATTTTGTACTCAGGGGGAAGTTGCAGGTGATACGTGATGGGGTTGATTTGTCGGATGACCATGAATGGACCAATGAACCTGGGGCTCAGCTTCTTGCAGGGCAGGTGCATCCTGATGTCTCGGGTCGACAGCCAGGCCTTCTGCCCTGGTCGGTATTCAGGTGCCTGGGACCGCCGAAGGTCCGCTGTCGTCCTGCGCCTGCGGAGTGCTCTTTGGAGCTGTAGGTGCGCTGAGTCCCAGACCCTCTCGCTCTCCCGGAACCAGTAATCCATGGCCGGAACATCAGATGGTTCTCCATCCCACGGGAACAGGGGAGGCTGGTAGCCGAGCACACATTGAAAGGGGGTAAGGCCGGTGGTGGGCTGTTGCAGAGAGTTTTGTGCGTACTCGGCCCATCCTAAGAACTGGCCCCAGGATTCTTGGTGGTCGTGGCAGAAGGTACGTAGAAAGCGGCCCACCTCCTGAATTTTTCTCTCTGTCTGCCCATTCGTCTGGGGATGGTAACCCGAGGAAAGGCTTACGGTCACACCTAAGCATTTGAAAAGGGCCCTCCAGACTCTGGAGGTGAATTGAGATCCCCTGTCCGATACTATGTCCTCAGGTAATCCGTAGTAGTGGAACACATGGTTGAAAAGGCATTTTGGAAAAATTCATCCAGCTCTCCATCAGATTCGCCACCCGCATGCAACCCGGTGGGTTGCCCTGACAGGGGAATTAAGCGGCAGGACTTGGAAAATCGATCCACAATTACGAGGACACACGTACACCCCCCGGAGACTGGAAGGTCTGTTATGAAATCTACTCCTAGGTGTGACCACGGGTGGTTGGGAACGGGCAGGGGTAGAAGTTTCCCAGATGGTAAATGGCGGGGACACTTGGAAATGGCACACTCTCGGCACCCTTGGACGTACCTTCTGACGTCTGTTACCATGTTGGGCCACCAAAAACGTTGCTTGAGGAGCGAGAGGGTTCTGTTGATCCCAGGGTGACCAGTGCCCAGTGATGTATGCATGGAGTGGATAAGAGCAGTGCGTTGCACACGTGGAATGAACTGCAGCCCGCTGGTGCACCCGGTTGGGACGTCGGTGGGAGCACTCGGCTTGGGGAGCATCTCCTCCGACCAGGAGATGGGGCTGGCGATTTAGCCTCTTCGCGGCCCGGAGATACTCCAGGTTCTTATGGTCGGTGAGGACGACAAAGGGGTGTTTTGCTCCCTCGAGCCAGTGTCTCCACTCTTCTAGCATGAGCTTTAAAGGCGAGAAGCTCTCTGTTGCCAATATCGTAATTTACCTCCGCCGGGCTGAGTTTCCGTGAGAAGAATGCACATGGGCGAGTGTTCGGGGGTTCCCCTGCTGCTGAGATAAAACTGCTCCCACTCCGGTGGTTGAGGGATCGACTTCAATGACAGATCAGATTGTAGGCGCTGCGGAGGTCCAGCTTGGTGAACACAGTGGCTCTGCGAAGGGGCTCCAGTGCCAAAGGGACGAGAGGAAGGGGGTACCTGAACTTGATGGTGATTTTATTTAGGGCCCGGTAGTCAATGTAGGGTCGTAGGCCGCCGTCCTTCTTGGCCACAAAGAAAAAGCTTGAAGCAGCAGGGGAGGTGGACGGGCGACTATAGCCTTGGGATAGAGCTTCCGTAATGTATTCTTCCATGGCCTTCTCCTCTGGGAAAGGAGAGGGAATAGATCCTCCCTTTGGGCACTGGTTCATCTGGAATAAGGTCAATGGCACAGTCCCATAGCCGATGTGGGGGTAGCTTGGAAGCTTTCCTGGGGCAGAAAACATCTTTGGGAAACGGGAGTAGCAGGCCGGGATATTTGTGGTGTGGGTTTCGAGGGGGCTATCCACGGACGTGGCATGGACAGGGACTTCGTAGAGACATGAGGATTCCGGAGTAGGGAGGTTAGGAAAGCAGCCCCCGAAACATTGCTCTCCCCACTTCATGATTTCTCCTGTCTTCCAGGAAAGGATGGGGTCATGTTGCTCCAGCCAGGGGTGGCCCAGGACAATGTCAGCCATTGAATCCTCCAGGACCAGCAGATAGATTTCTTCTGTGTGCAGAGCCCCGGCCCGCCAGGTGACGTACCTTCCGAAGGGGCTTTCTGGTTACGGCGTGAACCTGGTAGACCTTCGGAGTGGCGGTGGTCTTGAGGCGGAGCTGGCGGGAGAGGGTACTGGAGATGAAGTTCCCCGCTGACCCAGAATTGAAGAGCGCACAGGCTGAAAGGCACAGATCAGTGGTAGTAAGACACACTACAATGGTGAGAGGCTTCATTTTATTTTGCACCGGTAGTAGGACACTTACCATTGATCGCGCCGGGCGGATGGGGCATTCCGCTATGTAATGCCCCGAACGGCCACAATAGAAACACCGATTCTGGGTCAGCCTCCTCTGCCGCTCTCGCTGTCGCTCCGTGGTCGCGAGGCCCAAGTGTTCCAGGTTCATGGGCTCGCTGGCTGGTTCTGGGGGCTGACAGGCTCTGGTCGGCGGAGAGTAGCGGGGAATAACGACTGGTCCTGGTGCTCCTTGAGGCACAGCTGCATGCGGGTGGCGAACCTGATGGAGAGCTGGATGAATTTTTCCAGCCCGATGGAGTTCTCATATGCAGCGAGATGCAGCCGTATGCGGGGATCCAGACCCTGATGATACGTGGTGATGAGGGGTTGTTCATTCCAGCCACTGGCAGCTGCGAGAGTCCGGAACTGTAGGGCATAATCAGAAACCGTCATAACACCTTGCTTTAATCTACACAATCTCTCACCTACCCACGAGTCCCATGCTGGCATCCCAAAGACCTCCTTGAAGTGTTCGATGAAACTCTATAGGGGGGTCACGATGGGGTGGTTTTGGGTCCAGATGGGTTTGGCCCAACGAAGGGCCTTCCCGTCGAGGCGAGAGATTATGAAGGCCACTTTTGCCCAATCGTCAGGGTACAGGTGAGGCTGCATCTCCAGGGCCAGCGAACACTGTAGCAGGACTCCAATCCTCCGCCGAGCCAGAGAAGGGCGCAGGGGTGGCCACGGGACTGGCGATCACCGGAGGCGAAAGAGATGTCGCGGTGGATGTGAAAGTGGCTGCTGGCGGCGCGGCCGCGGGAGCGTTTATGAGCACGCAGTGAAGCGCCTCTACCCGCTCTGAGATGGGATCCAGAGCGCTCATCCTGATTGTATCAGGGCGGTGTCGGTCCGATCTTCTGTTATGTACAGAGGCGGACAGAGACACAGGTATGCTTTCGATGGAGTTTTTATTGATACAACCAGGAAAGCCGGAGGAGTGAAGAGTGCGGTGAGTGCACGCGGATATCTTTACTTGGGAGCGGGGAGTGCTGGAGCAGCTCTGTGTCTGGAGTCGTGGCTGGGGGAGTGAGGCGGCGAGTCAGCCGGGCGTGAACGGAACCCCAGGGTATGCGCTGGAGGCGCGGCGTGGTCTGAAAAAGCGGAGATCTCTAGAGATATCGAAAAACAGATTAGCATCAGAGTCCTAACGGTTAACAGTCAACGAAGGGTAGTGTTAATGAGATCGGACGGGGACAGAGTGATCTGTGGTGGTATGTATAGTGCTGTGAGTGAGGGTGGTAATTGATCTCAGGTGTATTGATTAGAACTCCGGAGAGGGAGTGCGCTGTGAGTGAGTGCGCTGTGGGTGTGTGCATGGAGAGCCTGGCGTGTCTGTAACACCTGTGCACTGTGGAGAATGAAGAAGATGTGAATTTATCCTGGTCCAGAGAGAATGAGAGAATCTCCATCACCAATAACACAGATCTCAGTGTTCCCCTCAATCTCCCACTTCAAATACACCATGACAAGAACACTAACACTTACATCTGTGTGTCTGCAAACCCTGTCAGCTATAAAACATCTTCTCTCAACACCACACAGCTCTGTTATCACAACTCAGGTACGTCAGTGAGTCCAAACTCTCATCACTGTGTTCTAGTTAGGAAAAGAATAATGAATATTCATGATGGAGTGATCTGATTGGTCAGAAATATTATCCATAACTGAAATGCCTGTGTGTAAACTTCCTGTAGTGTGATGACATCATTCAGTGACATTTATATCAACAATAACATGACAAAGTACATAGAGGATTCATATTTCACTGATTTCAGGGTTTTTAGCCTAAATATTGTTAGAAATATTGTGTATTGAAGTTATATGTTTAAGAATAAAGATTTATGATTATATCATAATATTCACAGGAAACACTGTTCATTCTCCTTCACTGCTTCCTGTCCTGATATCAGCTGGAGTTTTCCTGCTACTAATACTAACAGGATTTGTGTGGGTTTGGCTGAAAAGAAAAAACATCAAGGGAAGAAAATGCATCTTTCTGTTCTGGTGTTTAGTTTAGATTTTACATTTCCCATGTTCATGACAATTAATCTGATTTTTTCTGTCTTTAGCTTGTAAGGAAACTTGAGGAACTGACTTACACTGAGGTGAAATTTACAGCTCACAGTGCAGAGAGAGATAAAAAGGTGAACATCAAACTGTTGAAAATGATCATGATGTGAAATTTATTAAAAAAATAATCAGATTTGTACATTAGATTAAATATCCATTAAAATGTCTGAAACAGTATTATTGCTGCTTAAACTTGTTGTTTGTGTCTTCCTTTTATCTCAAGTGCTCAAGTATTTCATATAAATATTGAGTTCAGTGTCCATTCAGTGTCTACAAAACTATTAGCAGAGAAAGGAAATAACAAAAAAGTGACAGTTGTCCTAGTTGGTGTAGAGGTTTGTGGTTGGTTCTCAGTGTTCAGCTCTCCGTCTCTCACACAGTGCAGGGGAAGTGGTGATGGACGCTACATGGCAAAATCATCACTTAATATTTTTACACAAGGCCTGTGAAATGACTTCTAAATTGTAGGAATTAAACATGTAACAGCATGGCTACCTGAGGGTGTACAAACTTATACTCAGTTCAGTTTCAGTTCTAATGAACTTTACTGAAATTCCTGTCTCACTTGTTAGAAATTTTGGATCTTGTAAATGTAATTTAATCAAACAAAGAGGAGAGGATTTTATCTCCACTAAATACATCTGAAAAAGTCGTTTCATATCAAACACACGTCTCACTGGTGAGAGAAAAGTGTGTAGTGAGCGTGTAGAGACTGAACACACTGAGACAGGACTTCCGCAGAGCGTCCTGATGAATGAGGAACAGTAAAGACGCTAAGCTAACAGTAAAGGGGAAGGTCGTGTAGAGCAGCAACAGAACTGCACTGAACACGACATTCTTCACTGATAATGACTTGAGGAGAAACGGAAACATGCTGCTGAATATTTTAGCAGAAATCAGGACTCTCAGGACTCTTTTTCTCCTGCTGTGCTGTAAGTTTGTGTTTTTCCTTCACAATCACACATCACAGTATAGTTTGTGAATGAAATGATGAAGCTGAAGCTGTGATGCAGGTTTACTGTGTGAAGCTGGAGACGAGACGGTCACACTGCAGGAAGTGGAAGGAACCACTATAACTCTCCATACTGGGATAACTGGAATTCAGAGTGATGCTAAGATTCTGTGGATTTATGGACCTGAGAAAGCAGAGGAAACAATATTGTTCAGTCAGGTGTTTAAAGGAGAAACTGTTACAGAAATCAGTGAGAGATTTAAAGAGCGACTGCAGCTGGACAGAATCAGTGGAGCTTTAACCATCAGGAACATCAGCAGAAACGATTCTGGAGTTTATTTGTTCCAGGTTCTCACTGGACGTGTCTCATCTAGGATTTTCAGTGTCAGTGTTTATGGTGAGTAAAAGTGTCTCATGTCTCCTTCATGTCCATGTTCAGTCTCATAACTTCATAATTACACTGGGACACCTAGGAGTCATGAGGAATAAACTGGGAATCCAGCTGTGGAATAATCCTGGAAAATGATCTTCTCCACTGAGTGAGAATTCTGCTGATGACATGCTGTTTAAATGTCTGAGCAGATAAGAAGCTGTTGTTTCTGTTGTATAATCAAACAGTGGCTTTCATTCTGCTTTACACGACTAAAGTATTTAATCTGTTTCTGTTTCTTAGCTCCAGTATTAGCTCCAGTAATAATAAATCAAAGAGGAAAGAGAAGTGTGTCTTCCACAGAGCCGTGTTTCCTCCTGTGCACTGTGGAGAATGGAGAAGATGTGAATTTATCCTGGTACAGAGAGAATGAGAGAATCTCCATCACCAATAACACAGATCTCAGTGTTCCCCCCAATCTCCCACTTCAAATACAACACCATGACAAGAACACTAACACTTACATCTGTGTGTCTGCAAACCCTGTCAGCTATAAAACATCTTCTCTCAACACCACAAAGCTCTGTTATCACAACTCAGGTACGTCAGTGAGTCCAAACTCTCATCATTGTGTTCTAGTTAGGAAAAGAATAATGAATATTCATGATGGAGTGATCTGATTGGTCAGAAATATTATCCATAACTGAAATGCGTGTGTGTAAACTTCCTGTAGTGTGATGACATCATTCAGTGACATTTATATCAACAATAACATGACAAAGTACATAGAGGATTCATATTTCACTGATTTCAGGGGTTTTTTTCCTAAATATTGTTAGAAATATTGTGTATTGAACTTATATGTTTAAGAATAAAGATTTATGATTATATCATAATATTCACAGGAAACACTGTTCATTCTCCTTCACTGCTTCCTGTCCTGATATCAGCTGGAGTTTTCCTGCTACTAATACTAACAGGATTTGTGTGGGTTTGGCTGAAAAGAAAAAACATCAAGGCAAGAAAAAGCATCTTTCTGTTTTGGTGTTTAGTTTAGATTTTACATTTCCCATGTTCATGACAATTAATCTGATTTTTTCTGTCTTTAGCTTGTAAGGAAACTTGAGGAACTGACTTACACTGAGGTGAAATTTACAGCTCACAGTGCAGAGAGAGATAAAAAAGGGGAACATCAAACTGTTGAAAATGATCATGATGTGAAATTTATTAAAGAAATAATCAGATTTGTTTCACAGGAGTGATAAAGTCTCTGATTCAGATACTGAAATATACTGCTGTGTGTTACAGGAAGAAAACTCCAGAATAACGGATGATGAAGAGCAGTATAGCTTCGTGATGTATTCAGCTGTGATGAGACTCACATAATTCAATACACACTTCTTTTATTTTTTGGTCATAAAGATTCACTGTTTTATTTAAACCACTGAGATGTTTACTCCATGTACATTAGATTAAATATCCATTAAAATGTCTGAAACAGTATTATTGGTGCTTAAACTTGTTGTTTGTGTCTTCCTTTTATCTCAAGTGCTCAATTATTTCATATAAATATTGAGTTCAGTGTCCATTCAGTGTCTACAAAACTATTAGCAGAGAAAGGAAATAACAAAACAGTGACAGTTGTCCTAGTTGGTGTAGAGGTTTGTGGTTGGTTCTCAGTGTTCAGCTCTCCGTCTCTCACACAGTAAAGGGGAAGTGGTGATGGACGACTACACGGCAAAATCATCACTTAATATTTTTACACGAGGCCTGTGATTTTTTTTATTACTGGATTTTGTCCAATCTAATCCTAATGTTAATGTAAGGTTTTTAATTAATCTTTTTTTTTTTCACAAATTAACTTTTCTAAAATCACTCTCTTGCTTACGTTTCATTTCTTCATGATTTACTCTAAATGATCTACTGTAACAAAGAGCTGAGAATTTTAAAGCTTGTGTTCATAAAATGTATTTGAAAGAAGACTGAACACACTGAGACTTCCACCCGGTGCTCTGATGAATGAGGAACAGTAAAGACGCTAAGCTAACAGTAAGGGAAGGTCGTGTAGAGCAGCAACAGAACTGCACTGAACACAACATTCTTCACTGATAATGACGTTGAGGAGAAACGGAAACATGCTGCTGAATATTTTAGCAGAAATCAGGACTCTCAGGACTCTTCTTCTCCTGCTGTGCTGTAAGTTTGTGTTTTTCCTTCACAATCACACATCACAGTATAGTTTGTGAATGAAATGATGAAACTGAAGCTGTGATGCAGGTTTACTGTGTGAAGCTGGAGACGAGACGCTCACACTGCAGGAAGTGGAAGGAACCACTATAACTCTCCATACTGGGATAACTGGAATTCAGAGTGATGCTCGGATTGTATGGATTTATGGACCTGAGAAAGCAGAGAAAAAGATATTGTTTAGTCATGTGTTTAAAGGAGAAACTGTTACAGAAATCAGTGAGAGATTTAAAGAGCGACTGCAGCTGGACAGAATCAGTGGAGCTTTAACCATCAGAAACATCAGCAGAAACGATTCTGGAGTTTATATGTTACATGTCCTTACTGAACATCTTTCATCTAGGTCTTTCAGTGTCAGTGTTTATGGTGAGTAAAAGTGTCTCATGTCTCCTTCATGTCCATGTTCAGTCTCATAACTTCATAATTACACTGGGACACCTAGGAGTCATGAGGAATAAACTGGGAATCCAGCTGTGGAATAATCCTGGAAAATGATCTTCTCCACTGAGTGAGAATTCTGCTGATGACATGCTGTTTAAATGTCTGAGCAGATATGAAGCTGTTGTTTCTGTTGTATAATCAAACAGTGGCTTTCATTCTGCTTTACACGGCTAAAGTATTTAATCTGTTTCTGTTTCTTAGCTCCAGTATTAGCTCCAGTAATAATAAATCAAAGAGGAAAGAGAAGTGTGTCTTCCACAGAGCCGTGTTTCCTCCTGTGCACTGTGGAGAATGGAGAAGATGTGAATTTATCCTGGTACAGAGAGAATGAGAGAATCTCCATCACCAATAACACAGATCTCAGTGTTCCCCTCAATCTCTCACTTCAAATACAACACCATGACAATAACACTAACACTTACATCTGTGTGTCTGCAAACCCTGTCAGCTATAAAACATCTTCTCTCAACACCACACAGCTCTGTTATCACAACTCAGGTACGTCAGTGAGTCCAAACTCTCATCACTGTGTTCTAGTTAGGAAAAGAATAATGAATATTCATGATGGTGTTACGGGTGGCAGGTCCTATGTGGACCACTAGGGGGGGTTTACAGCAGGGATTGTGTTGTATTGTCATTTTCGTTTGTCATGTGCCTGTTTGAGCCCCGCCTTATTCCTAATGTGTCTCCGTAGATGTTCACCTGTTCCTCATGTTGTTCGTAATTATGTTTAGTATTTATAGTGGCCTTTTGCCAGGGTTCGGGGCTGGTCTTCGTCTGAATGTAGCGTCTTCATGTCATGTTGTCTCTGTCTGTGTTCTTATTTTGAATAAATCCCTGTCTGTCGTCTATCCTCGCGCTGGGTCTGATTTATCTATCTCCGACAGCCGGAATCATGACAGAAAGACCAGCCTACACCGAACAGACCCAGCGGGATAGCCCAGTGAGGACTTTCTTTCTTCCTTGACCCGGCCATTTTCTTTTGCCAGTTTTTAGTTTTGGTTTCGGGCTTTGCTCCGCTCCTGTTCCCGTGGGGGACGTCGCTCCACTCTCTGGTTTTCGGTGGGGGACAACGCCTCACCTTTTGTCGGCAAAGGAGGCTTCCGACTTGAACAATAGGTGAGGCGGTGTCCCCCACGGAAAACTAGATGGTGGAGTGACGCCGCCTCACCTTTTGTCGGTGAAGGAGGCTTCCGGCTTGAAGTTTTTGGATTTTGGTTTTTTGTTCCGGCACTCGCTCCGCTCCTGTTCCCGTGGGGGGCGTCGCTCCACCATCTGGTTTTCCGTGGGGGATGCCGCCTCACTTCCGTCAGTGGAAGAGGCTTCCGGATTCTGTTTTTTGCTCCAGCCCTCGCTCCGCTTCTGCTTCCGTGGGGGACGTCGCTCCACTCTCTGGTTTTCCGTGGGAGACGCCGCCTCACCCCTTGTCAGCGGAAGAGCCTTCTGGACTCTGTTTTTGTTCTAGCCCTCGCTCCATTCCGGTTTTCGTGGGGGACGTTGCTCCACTATCTGGTTCTCCGTGGAGGATGTCGCCTCACTTTTCGTCATCGGAGGAGAGCATCACCTGTACCTGTCTCCCGCCCTCGCGCCCCTTGGGGGGGTTTCCAGCTCCAGCGGGACTGAGGTCGTCACTCGGCGCTACCAGTCGTCGGTGGACGGGAAGCATAGGAATTGTGTTGTATTGTCATTTTCGTTTGTCATGTGCCTGTTTGAGCCCCGCCTTATTCCTAATGTGTCTCCGTAGATGGGAAGCACTCGGTGCGATTGCTCAGCAGGGGACGTCGCTCGGCGCTGCTGCTCGGCGCTGCATGTCGTTCGGCGCTGCTGCTCGGCGCTGCATGTCGCTCGGCTCTGCTGCTCGGCGGTGGACATCGCTCGGCTCTGCTGCTCGGCTGTGGATGTCGCGTGGGACCCTTTGGCCTTACCGTCGGGCCCCGTGCTCCCCACCTGTCTCGCTTCTGCTTCTCGCTCCCCCCACCTGCCTTGCCTTGATCCTCGCTTCCTGTCGGGGAGGGTTATAGTTTGGTGCATCAGGAGCCGCACCTTAGATAGGGGGGAAATGTTACGGGTGGCAGGTCCTTTGTGGACCACTAGGGGGGAGTTTACAGCAGGGATTGTGTTGTATTGTCATTTTCGTTTGTCATGTGCCTGTTTGAGCCCCGCCTTATTCCTAATGTGTCTCCGTAGATGTTCACCTGTTCCTCATGTTGTTCGTAATTATGTTTAGTATTTATAGTGGCCTTCTGCCAGGGTTCGGGGCTGGTCTCCATCTGAATGTAGCGTCTTCCTGTCATGTTGTCTCTGTCTGTGTTCTTATTTTGAATAAATCCCTGTCTGTCGTCTATCCTCGCGCTGGGTCTGATTTATCTATCTCCGACAGCCAGAATCGTGACAGATGGAGTGATCTGATTGGTCAGAAATATTATCGATAACTGTAATGCCTGTGTGTAAACTTCCTGTAGTGTGATGACATCATTCAGTGACATTTATATCAACAATAACATGACAAAGTACATAGAGGATTCATATTTCACTGATTTCAGGGTTTTTTGCCTAAATATTGTTAGACATATTGTGTATTGTAGTCATATGTTTAAGAAGAAAGATTTATGATTATATCATAATATTCACAGGAAACACTGTTCATTCTCCTTCACTGCTTCCTGTCCTGATATCAGCTGGAGTTTTCCTGCTACTAATACTAACAGGATTTGTGTGGGTTTGGCTGAAAAGAAAAAACATCAAGGCAAGAAAATGCATCTTTTTGTTCTGGTGTTTAGTTTAGATTTTACATTTCCCATGTTCATGACAATTAATCTGATTTTTTCTGTCTTTAGCTTGTAAGGAAACTTGAGGAACTGACTTACACTGAGGTGAAATTTACAGCTCACAGTGCAGAGAGAGATAAAAAGGTGAACATCAAACTGTTGAAAATGATCATGATGTGAAATTTATTAAAGAAATAATCAGATTTGTTTCACAGGAGTGATAAAGTCTCTGATTCAGAT
>JAUCMX010000029.1:1141781-1174110 GCA_033459395.1 Hemibagrus guttatus | reverse complement strand
AGATCACCAGAAGATCACCAGAACACCAAATCACCAAAAGATTACTAGATCACTAGGAGATCACCAGAAGATCACCAAATTACCAGAAGATCACCAGAAGATCACTAGGAGATCACTAGAGAATCACCAGAAGATCACTAGATCACCAGAAGATCACCAGATGACCAGAAAATCACTAGGAGATCAGCAAATCACCAGAAGACCACCAGAAGATTACTAGAAGATCACTAGAGGATCACCAGGGGCTCACAAGAAGCTCACTAGATCACCAGAAGATCACAAGATCACCTGGATAGAAAAGTGAAGTTTAAGTTCGAGTTCTGTTCGAGTTTATGATCCTGAGTGTTTTTGGTGTCTGGGGTTTGAAGCCTCCTCAATCAGCAGCTCTCTGAAGTCGTGCTCTTTGGAGGAGAGCGAATAAAAACTGCTTCAGGGACGAGAGAGTTAAGGCATGAGTGTGTGTGTTTGTGTGTGTGTGTGTGTGTGTGTGTGTGTTTTGTGGAGGAGTGGAGAAGGAGTGTGTTAAAGTGTCTGAGAAAGTCCTTTTGACTGCTACTGCACTCAGGAGAGCCATTTCAGAGTGTGTGTGTGTGTGTGTTTGAAATTCATAACATTTAAAAAAAACACTAATAATGATGATTATTGCAGTCCATCAAGCTCCAGTTTTGTGTTTGTGAGTGTGTATGTATGTGTGTGTGTGTTTGTGTTTATATGTTTCTGTATGCATGAGTGAGGGGTGTGTGTGTGTGTGTGTTTGTGTGTGTGTGTGTGTTTCCGTGTGTGTTTGTGCTCCTGTGTGTCTACATGTGTGTGTGTTTGTGTGTTTCTGTGTGTGTATACATGTGTGTGTGTGTATGTGTGTGTGTGTGCATGTGTGTGCATGTGTGTATATGTGTGTATATGTGTGTGAATGAGTGTATTTGTGTGTGTATATATGTGTGTGTGCTTGTGGTTTTTGTGTGTGTGTGTGTGGTGTGTGTGTGTGTTTTGGTGTGTTCACTGAGTGCTGATTAATTATAACAGCTCATTTTTTTTCTGACATTTAAATGACATTACGGCGCCTCGCTCGCTACATTAATTCCTTTCTGTACAGAATAACTCATTCCTGCTTTGCTGCGTAAGTAAATCAGATCCATCATTCATTTTGTGTGTGTGTGTGTGTGTGTGTGTGTGTGTGTGTGTGTGTGTGTGTAAAGATATAAAACCTGACACTGGAGATTCCGTCCATAAACCTTCCATTGTGTCATTTGTACATGTCTCTGTGAACACATTATTACTCACAGCTGCATCATCCAATCAGAATGCTGGAATATTCACCAGAGCAGAATCTCATAAAAAAAAAACCCCAAAAAAACAATAATAACTAGCTGCTTACTGACCCGAGTTCCAGCGAGTTGACGCTAATCATAACCTCACACCTCCAGAGCTCCATCTCAGCCTGGGAAATCCACCAGGAAGCATGCGGGTGTCACATTAGCACCACACTGAGGACCAACACCAGGGCTGGAGAACACAGGAAATGGACGTGGGAGTGTTCTCCTCTCACTGCCTAAGGAACCCTGAGGGTGGAAATGAGAGGCAGAGTGTCAGCGAGGCACATCGACAGAACAGAAAGAACAGAAAGTAAGAGAAAGGGAAAAAAAACATCAAAATCATGTTTGAGCAGATGACGACTATCATACAGCTCCTGGAAATGCAGAGCTCATTCTTTCTTCTTCTTTTCTCTCATATCTTGCTTTCTGCTTTACTGCCAAATTGCAATAAACAAATAACAAAACAAATAAATAAACAATAATAAATTAATAAGTAAATAAATAAATAAATTAATTCATCAATAAATAAATAAATAAATAAATAAATAAATAAATAAATAAATAAATAAATAAAAGTAAATAAATAAATAAAAACGAATTAACAAAAAATACATTAAAAAAATGTTGTGCTTTTTTTTTATTGTTATTACAAATGTTGCTTTAACTATCCCTAAAATTGCATTACATTGCATAATTAATATTTCCTTGCCACTTTAGCCTTTGCTTTGGTCATTAGGGATAAATATACATTTAAACTTTTTAATTTTTATTTATTTATATATTTGTATATATATATATATATATATATATATATATATATATATATATATATATATATATATATAAAAACTGCTAAGAGATAAGCTCCATTCTTAAAAGTGTTATATAAATAACACTGAACTGAATTAATGTGTTTATAATGCAGAGTTTGAACAGAACTCATTAGCATATTTGCACTGATGCTAGCTTGAACTAGCATGCTAGGTTCTCTAAGATTACAAAAATTAATAACTAATAATACAAACCTAGAACAAATCTAAAAACTTTTGACGGTTCTTCTTCTTGTGTCTCTGAGTGAACTTTAAGGAACCGCGTCATTATTCAGTTTTTATTGATTAACGTTTTATTTTTAATCTCTGAAGCTCAGATTCCTGAATTAGTCTGTTAAAGGCACTAACAAATCCCTGATAATGAGCTGTTTCTCAGTAAAAACAAGATAATTAGCCAAAGTACAAAGCAGGTTAAAGCCAGACATCCATCGTAAGCATGGATTAGTATGCTAACTCAGACTAGCATGAGCCTGAAAGAGTTCACACCGAGTCGATGCTTTTAAAAGTCTGTGATGCAGAAAGCTGTAACTAACAGTCACATGACCAGATGTTTGAAGCACTTCCCCAGTGGGAAATCGAACACAACACAAACCAAACACACACACACACACACACACACACACACACAGAAAGCTTTTTCATCACACAGCCTGGATTCCTCTCGGACCGGAAGAGGAAGGGCTGAACATGACATTTCTGTTTTTTCCTCAATTATGGACATTACTGTGCTCTTGCTGTCACAGTGGAAATCACTCGAGTGACAACGTGAGCTGGAGCGTAACACAATCAATCACAACCATGATACCAGACACCTAGAAAAAAAACACAAGATCCTAGAAGAAAATGTTGACAGAGTCACGTTCACATTCAGAGTCATTCTAAAGGTAATGTGTAGAGGAACCCTGAGATCCAGAGCTAACAATAATGATTTCCTAACACACTCTGAGGAGCGTCATGATCCACAGCCACAGGAGATCTGCTCAAAATCCTTTTATTACATTACAAGCTTCATCTGCCTGGGGAAATGTTCAGGCCTGAGATATTTATCCAGGGATAAAAATAAATATTATGCTTTTTTTGTTCTAAATGATGAATTAATGTGAAACGTGAATTAATGGATCGTGTTTTCTTTCTTTTTTTATTAATTAAATGATTATTTTACATTTCCTCTACATGCAACGGATTTATTATTAACGCCACAGAGACAAAGCCTTACAGGAAATATGAGACAATTTTAAATACATTAATTAGCACAGTGCAAAAGTAAAAGACTTAATTAGCAGTAAAAAAAAATCCAGAAATACATAAGACAAGATAAGACAAAACAAAATAAGACAAGACAAAAAAAAATAAAATGTAAAAAATAAAAAAAAAATAAGATAAGACAATCAAGACAAGAAAAGACAAAACAAAACAAGATAAGATAAAACAAGACAAGATAATATAAGACAAGACAAGAGAGTATAAGATAACAGAAGATAAGGTAAGACAATCAAGACAAGATAAGACAAAACAAGATAGTATAAGATAAGACAATCAAGGAAAGACAAAACAAGATGAAAGAAGACAAAATAGTATAAGATAAGACAAGATAAAATAAGATATAAAGAATTGTTAGTTTAAGGTCATTTCACATCGAGAAATATAAAAACGTTAACCATCTGCAAAAGGCTCCAAAATCTGTAAAATTATTTTTCCAAAATGGATTTAATAAAATTAATTAAACAGATCAAATTAAACAACACCAAATGAAACCTGGTCTAAAAGTCACACACCTCACTGTCATTTATTTTTCAGTTCAGTTCATTTGTATAGCTCTTTTAACAATGCACATTGTCTCAAAGCAGCTTTACAGAAATATAGAAACACAGGATAAAAATAATAAAATTCAAAGTTCTTATTTATCTCTAACATTTATCCCTAATGAGAAGCCTGAGGTGACGGTGGTGAGGAAAAACTCCCTGAGATGATATGAGGAAGAAACATTGAGAGGAACCAGTCTCAGAAGGGAACCTCACCCTCATCTGGGTGACAATGCACAGGAAATAATGTTCTTTCTTCAACAGTTCATATTTTAAATTAAAATGTATTTTTATTAACAGTTTACCATTACGGTAACTGCATTTACATTTCTGCCATTTTCAGATGATCTTATCTAGAGGGATGTCCTTACTGTTACAGTGTCTCTGTCATTACTGTTTCTGTCATTTCTGTCACAGTGTCTCTGTCATTACTGTCACAGTGTCTCTGTCATTACTGTCTCTGTCATTCTGTCACAGTGTCTCTGTCATTACTGTCACAGTGTCTCTGTCATTACTGTCACAGTGTCTCTGTCATTACTGTCATGTCTCTGTCATTACTGTTTCTGTCATTTCTGTCATAGTGTCTCTGTCATTACTGTCACAGTGTCTCTGTCATTACTGTCACAGTGTCTCTGTCATTACTGTCACAGTGTCTCTGTCATTACTGTTTCTGTCATTTCTGTCACAGTGTCTCTGTCATTACTGTCACAGTGTCTCTGTCATTACTGTCACAGTGTCTCTGTCATTACTGTTTCTGTCATTACTGTCACAGTTCTCTGTCATTACTGTTCTGTCATTTCTGTCACAGTGTCCTCTGTCATTACTGTCACTGTCTCTGTCATTACTGTCACAGTGTCTCTGTCATTACTGTTTCTGTCATTACTGTCACAGTGTCTCTTCATTACTGTCAAGTCTTCTGTCATTATTTTTCTTTGACATTACTGTCACAGTTTCTCTGTCTTACTGTTTCTGTCATACTGTCACAGTGTCTCTGTCATTACTGTCTCTGTCATTTCTGTCAAGTTCTCTGTCATTACTGTCTCTGTCATTTCTGTCACAGTGTCTCTGTCATTACTGTCACAATGTCTCTATCATTACTGTCATAGTCTTTCTGTCATTACTTTCTCTGTCATTTCTGTCACAGTCTCTCTGTAATGACTGTCCCAGTTTCTCTGTCTTTACTGTGTTTGTCATGACTGTCACAGTGTCTCTGTCATTACTGTCTCTGTCATTACTGTCACAGTGTCTCTGTCATTACTGTCTCTGTCATTACTGTCACAGTGTCTCTGTCATTATCGTCTCAGTCATCACTGTCACAGTGTCTCTATCATTACTGTCATAGTCTCTCTGTCATTGCTGTCATAGTGTCTCTATCATTACTGTCATAATCTCTCTGTCATTACTGTCACAGTCTCTCTGTCATTACTGTCACAGTGTCTCTGTCATTATCGTCTCAGTCATTACTGTCACAGTGTCTCTGTCATTACTGTCTCTGTCATTACTGTCACAGTGTCTCTGTCAGTATCGTCTCAGTCATCACTGTCACAGTGTCTCTATCATTGCTGTCATAGTGTCTCTATCATTACTGTCATAATCTCTCTGTCATTACTGTCACAGTGTCTCTGTCATTAGTGTCACAGTCTCTCTGTCATTACTGTCACAGTGTCTCTGTCATTATCGTCTCAGTCATTACTGTCACAGTGTCTCTATCATTACTGTCATAGTCTCTCTGTCATTTCTGTCACAGTGTCTCTGTCATTAGTGTCACAGTCTCTCTGTCATTACTGTCACAGTGTCTCTGTCATGACTGTCTCTGTCATGACTGTCACAGTGTCTCTGTCATTTATTTTCACAGCCATTGTTTTGTCTTCTGAAAAATGAAAGTCATGGAAATATTTCTTAATAAAAACCATTAAAACAGTTGAACACATCAGTATTTACCGTGTAATAATGAAATAGATGAACATGATTAATATGTTCATGTGCCATTAATATTTAGTAACCAAACTATTCACAAAAAAAGACAAAAGAAGAAGAGAATGTCTGAACGAATCCATTACACTCACACTGAGCGGCAAAAACAACGCAACCGGCTCGGAAAACAAGAGCGTTAAGAAAAATCATTTCTGAACAGCTTCTTACTACATTAATAAAGATGCCAACAGGAGCAGTGATGTTTGTGTTACAAGTCGAATGTGTTAATGGGGGAAAAGGTAATGAGGAGTGAAGGCGACGTCGTGGGGTTCCTGCTGTTCTGCTCGCCGGGGAATCCACTACACCAACTCTGAAAAATGATCAGAAGGAAAAACCCGACGCTCTGCTCACTGCGGTGTTCCTCACAACACACTCATTCTCAACAGACTCATCAGCGTTGTGGTGCAAAAGTTTACACACCCCATGTTTAGATGAGATACGATGATGTGGACCAGATTTATAAACCAAAATAATTCCAATGAAGTCGCCTGAGAGCTGAAATAAAGCGGATTATCTGGAATAACGATCGGTTAACTGGAATGATATGGAAGCCTGGATAAAATAAACAAAACAAAAGAGAAAGATTAAGAAAGCAATGGAAATTTGATGATGATAATATCTCACATCACCAGACTAACACGGTCCTTCACTCCTGCTAAACTGGCTTGATGTCAACACAAATAACACTAAATCTTAACAACTGACATGAATTACATGATGAAGATGCAGTAATCCTGCAGTGCACTAATTATACACCAATTATATCTTTAATTATATATAAATGTCCAGTCTAATCTTATTGCTATGTTGAATAAGCTCTCGGACTCGGCAGGTTTGAGTTTACGTAACTGGCAACAAGTGAGGTGTGATAAATCAATCACGATCCAATCAAAGAGAAATTAACTCACTGGATCGTCGGCACACGTAGAACAGGGCCGTGTTCTGTTGTGCCTAAAACCAACATTTTAATTTATTCATTTATTATTAACACTGATGAAATATTGGTTTACAATATAAATTAAATACGTAAATTCAAATAAATAAATGTAAATAAACGTAAATAAATAAATACATAAATAATTGTAAATAAATATAAGTGAACAAACAAACAAATAAATAATTTTAAATAGATACATTAATTAATTTAAATAAATAAATAAATAAATACATTTTTATTTCATTTATTTCTTTATGTTTTTCTTCACTCATAATTTTTTTAGTCTTTATTATTTATGTTTATTTAAGTGTTTATTTTTTGTCTTTCATTAGTCATTCATTTTATTCACTAAATAATTTATTCATATTTTTTATAATCCTGTTTAATTTTTGGGATTATGTCAGAAGATAAAAATGTATCATATTTCTGAATCTAAGTGAAAACAGGATTTGAATTTGTTACTGTATTACATGAGCTTCCCTACACACTCCAGCAGCAGGTCCAGGTGAGATCTGAGTGAGGAGAAGCTCAGCATGAGGAGCCCGAGGCGCTCGGGATAATGAGCCGCTGCATTACAGAAGAATGTGGGCACTCAGGCTCTCGCTGCTCGCCTCGCAGCTCACAGGCGTCACAGCGGGAGGTTTCACTGAGCTCCATGTTGTAATATTGACTCACTCAATTTAGCTCAGTCACGAGTGAAGTGTTTTTTTAAAGATCCCAGACTTGAAATTGATTTCTGCTGATGTGAGTTCAGAGTTCAGCAGATTCACTAAATTCCCTCAGCAGAACCACTTCATTAGCTCTGGAGAAACCTGAGAAACTGATCACAGGACAGCCAAAACCAAACACGTGGAGAAAGACTCCGATTAAACTCTCAGTCCTGCTGTGAAGCACGGTGGTGGTGGTGGTGGTAGCATCATTCTGGGAAGCTGGTCAGGATTCAGGATAGAGATGAAGTAATTACAAACCCGATTCCAAAAAAGTTGGGACACTGTACAAATTGTGAATAAAAACAGAATGCAATGATGTGGAAGTTTCAAATTTCAATATTTTATTCAGAATACAACATAGATGACATATCAAATGTTTAAACTGAGAAAATGGATCATTTTAAGGGAAAAATAAGTTGATTTTAAATTTCATGGCATCAACACATCTCAAAAAAGTTGGGACAAGGCCATGTTTCCCACTGTGTGGCATCCCCTCTTCTTTTTATAACAGTCTGCAAACGTCTGGGGACTGAGGAGACAAGTTGCTCAAGTTTAGGAATAGGAATGTTGTCTTTTCTAATACAGGCTTCTAGTTGCTCAACTGTCTTAGGTCTTCTTTGTCGCATCTTCCTCTTTATGATGCGCCAAATGTTTTCTATGGGTGAAAGATCTGGACCGCAGGCCGGCCATTTCAGTACCCGGATCCTTCTTCTACGCAGCCATGATGTTGTAATTGATGCAGTATGTGGTCTGGCATTGTCATGTTGGAAAATGCAAGGTCTTCCCTGAAAGAGACGACGTCTGGATGGGAGCATATGTTGTTCTAGAACTTGGATATACCTTTCAGCATTGATGGTGCCTTTCCAGATGTGTAAGCTGCCCATGCCACACGCACTCATGCAACCCCATACCATCAGAGATGCAGGCTTCTGAACTGAGCGCTGATAACAACTTGGGTTGTCCTTGTCCTCTTTAGTCCGGATGACACGGCGTCCCAGTTTTCCAAAAAGAACTTCAAATTTTGATTCGTCTGACCACAGAACAGTTGTCCACTTTGCCACAGTCCATTTTAAATGAGCCTTGGCCCAGAGAAAACGCCTGCGCTTCTGGATCATGTTTAGATATGGCTTCTTTTTTGACCTATAGAGTTTTAGCCGGCGACGGCGAATGGCCCGGTGGATTGTGTTCACCGACAATGTTTTCTGGAAGTATTCCTGAGCCCATGTTGTGATTTCCATTACAGTAGCATTCCTGTATGTGATGCAGTGCCGTCTAAGGGCCCGAAGATCACGAGCATCCAGTATGGTTTTCCGGCCTTGACCCTTACGCACAGAGATTGTTCCAGATTCTCTGAATCTTTGGATGATATTATGCACTGTAGATGATGATAACTTCAAACTCTTCACAATTTTTCTCTGAGAAACTCCTTTCTGATATTGCTCCACTATTTTTCACCGCAGCATTGGGGGAATTGGTGATCCTCTGCCCATCTTGACTTCTGAGAGACACTGCCACTCTGAGAGGCTCTTTTTATACCCAATCATGTTGCCAATTGACCTAATAAGTTGCAGATTGGTCCTCCAGCTGTTCCTTATGTGTACATTTAACTTTTCCGGCCTCTTATTGCTACCTGTCCCAACTTTTTTGGAATGTGTAGCTCTCATGAAATCCAAAATGAGCCAATATTTGGCATGACATTTCAAAATGTCTCACTTTCAACATTTGATATGTTATCTATATTCTATTGTGAATAAAATATAAGTTTATGAGATTTGTAAATTATTGCATTCCTTTTTTATTAACAATTTGTACAGTGTCCCAACTTTTTTGGAATCGGGTTTGTATAATAATTCACAAATCTCAGAATGTTGACCAAAAGAAAAAAAATATTTTGTAATAAACAAACACAAAAATCGATAGTAAACACTATTGAGTAACCGGGCAGTAATGTGACTATTTGAATGTTATTGGCCAGGATAAGCAGAATTTTTGATATATATGGAACACATTCTATATATCAGTCAATTTATATTCACTTTTATGTTGAGTAAATTTGGTCTTTCTGTTTTTCTGTTTTATAGAATATTTATTTATTTATTTATTTATTTATTTATTTATTTATTTATTTATTATTTTCTCATGTATTTGTTGCACACAGCATTTTTGTGTTTTTTTTGTTCTGATTTGTTTTTTTTTATTTTTAAAACAAATTTTTTATATTTTTTTTGGAAATTTAAATTTTTTTTTTGTAAATGTCAATGTCAATTTTTGATTACATTTTTGTACATTTTGATTCATTTAACAATTTATGCCTGATTACATCATTATATACATATTAATTTTTTTCAGAATAATTTCTTTCTCTTTTTAAAATTTTTTATTTATTTATTTATTTATTTATTTATTTATTTATTATTATTATTATTATTATTATTATTATTATTATTATTATTATTATTTTATTTTTTATTTTTTTTACAGAATTTTAGTTTTTGTTATATGTTTTTTCTTTTATCACTCAAAATCTCATGAAAAATACAAAGGAATTTCAGGAAGAGCTGGTCAGATTTTTACCAGAATGAGGTGATGTCGCTAATGACGGATTTTTTAAAATCTCATGACTGTAGCATAACCCTGACCTCTCTCAAGACAAAGAATTTATTTTAACCTGGGATTTTCCACAAATCGTGCCCCACCTTCATGTCTGAACCTCGTCCTGGTGATGTTAACACACTCGCTGTTCCTCTGTGTCGTGTCATTTCACGTAACACAAAGTCATTATTCTGTCAAATTGCAGTAAATTATTGAAAAACTGAGAAAAGCCAGTAATATAAACGCCTCGGCAGGCCTGCGGTTGTGGAGATAAGTAATGACGGGGGAAATAGAGAGCTTGCGTCTGTGATTAGGAGAGCGTGTCGGAGAGATTCCCGGTGCTGAGACGTGAAGGAAGCTGTAAATGATGTTTCATAAAGACCTGCGTGATGAAGCTTTGCTTCGGCTCTTCGTGAGGATAAACCTTCATCCGGAGACGAGTCTGTTCGGAAATCATCACAATTCTCTCAGTGTTAGACTTTTTAATAAAATTAGCAGGTTATTCAACTATTTTTTCAGGATTTTATTCTCAATGTTGTCTCCAGTTCAGTCACAGAAATAACTTTCTAAATATTTAAAGCACATTTTAAGTGTTCAGTGCATCTGTATAAACGCTCATAAGTAATTATTGCCACTCTTAAAGCCTTATAATGCCTGAGACAAGCCTCTATAAATGCTCAAGTAGTTATAGCTACAGACATAACATTTTATAAAGCCTTATGATGCCCCATAAGTGTGTATAAATGCTCATGAGTGGTTATAGTTGTGTCTGTGTAACACTTTTAAGCCTGTGACGTCACATAAAGCATTACAACACCTGATCTAAGACTGTATAAATGCCTAAGTAGTTATACTAACCTGCATAACACATTATAAAGCCTGTTACTAGACTTACAGTGCTATAAAGTCTGGCTCAAGTTGTATAAATGCTCACGAATGGTTATAGCCACCTGCATAATGCTCCATAAGGCAAAACTGCAATCTAAGTAATGGGTCGTGTTCAGGCTGCTTCTGAGTGAATGAAAAAAAATAGAAACAAATTGGATATTTTGAAATCCATTTTAATTCAATAACACATCAAATATCTGACAACTATATAAACCATAAAGCTGAAGCTCCACATGGATTCTGATGCGCTGGACATTCTGTAGAAGCAATCAGATTTATTCTTCATATAAAAGAGACATAAAGCACGGAGATGATCTGGGAAAGACAGGACGAGAACATGTTTTATTTTACATTACTGCACAAGAAAAGGGGGGGATAGGAAGAAAGATATATATATATATATATATATATATATAAAGAGAGGGGTAGGAAGAGAGAGAGAGAGTGAGAGAGAGAGAGAGAGAGAGAGAGAGAGAGAGAAGGGGTGGGAGACGGAGAGAGGGGGGATAGACAGCGAGAGATTGAGAGAGTGGTGAGATGGAGAGAAAGAGAGTGAGGGGGGACAGAGAGACAGAGAGGCATAGAGAAAAGTGAGAGAGAGGGAGAGATAGAGAGGGAGAGAGAAAGAGATGGGGGGAGCAAGAGAGAGTGAGGAAGAGTATGAGAGCGTGTTATATTTAACATTACTGCACAAGAAAAGAGAGAGAGAGAGAGGGGAATAAAAACACTTATTAAAAATCACAGAGGTTTAATCAGACCTTCACGTCTTTAATTGAGTTCACAATAAGACTCTGAATGTCATTAGTGTTACTTTTGAACGTACGACTCCGAGACCTTTTCTCCTACAGGAACACAATGGCGAGGTATTTTTTCTTCTCACACAGTCATTTTTATTTAATGAGTCGTCATTAGGCACGATAATACACGTGACGGCAGCCTGCTCTTTTATTCTCTGATTAACAGGACGAAAGCTGCGAGGCTTTATAACATCATCTGAACATCTGTAGAAATCACAGACACACTGTTCTAATCCAATATTACAGAGAAATAAAATGAAATGAAATGAAAAAAAAAAGAAGCCTGCATGAGCCTGCACGTCACGTCCTCTTTAATAAAATCCATGACCTGAAGCTTGACTCTGTTTGTTCCCGGAGACTGATCCAGAGTTCATGTGGAGGTAATAACACGACCGACTCGCCCTCGGGTCCGGCACGAACAAATCACCAGCATCAAACTCTTCCTGACCCGCGTTCCCGAAACTTCACCACGGATTTATTCTGGCTCGGCTTCCTAACGCTAGAACCCTTAAAAGGGAAGGAGAGGCTGATACACGGCGCTTTAAGAATCACGTATGGCCGCTTTAAAAGTAAAATCCGAGAGCAGATTTATTGACATGTCAGACTCACGCGCTACAATCATGTCATGGCTAATACTTTCAACACGTCTGAGCGTCATTTACAAAAAAAAAGTGCTTTATTTAAAAAAAACACACACAGAGTTATTTCTATCTATAGAGAAGTCTAAAGTAGGACTGCTGCTCAAGATTACATTCAGAAGAGGGATAAAGTGCGAGACATGGTGAAGGATTTAGGTTAAAAAGAGTGGACGCTCAGGTCCAGCACTGGACGAAGGCATCGATGAAGGATCATCATTACACTAATGTTTAAATCAATAAAAATAAATGTAAAGGATTTAAAGGGTTTAATGCAGAACGTTTGTACATCGCATCGCTTGTGTATTTACGAATATAAAAGCGTGATGTTTTGGTCCCTACAGTCGCACATCTTTACGTTTATATTTATTTATTTATTTATTTATTTATTTATTTATTTATTTATTTATGTCTAGTAAACTCTGTGTAATGATGTGAACGTCACGAGCCGTTCAAAACATTTACTGTACATCTCATTCATCTCAATACAAAATCTATATACAGTATTTACCTAATACGGCTGATTTGCCAGTTGTGTGTGTGTGTGTGTGTGTGTGTGTGTGTGTGTGTGTGTATGTGTGTGTGTGTCTGTGGAGGCCACAGGTGAATATCCGTCATCCGTAAAAATAAATCCATTACACTTGAACTCTTAGTGTGGTCAGATGAGAGCTGGCTAAGACTCCTGGACTTCAGTATGTGTGTGTGTGTGTGTGTGTGTGTGTGTGTGTGTGTGTGTGTGCACTCAGGCATTCAGCTCATGCTTAACTGCATCCATTAGGCCATTTAAAAAGAGGCAAATAAAACCCACGTTTTAGTATTCTGCTTGTGAAATGTAATTGTTTGTGTGTGTGTGTGTGTGTGTGTGTGTGTGTGTGTGTGTGTGAATAATCACTATCACGACCCACACTTCTGAGAAATGAATATGAATACCAGGCCAATCTGTACAATTCAATTCACCGAATTCTTAATAAACATATTAACATATTACTTAAGGGCTGCATTCATAAGGCTACATAACACCTACATTAGCCTTTCCTAAGTGACATCTGACATAAACATGCATAAACATATATAAAGACTTATTATCTTATATGACACTTATCTCACCTGACATAAGGATGTCTTATATGACACCTACGTCATCTGACATAAGCATATCCTATATGACACCAATGTCACCTGACATAAGGTTATCATACATGACATAACACCTACGTCATCTGACATAAGCTTATCTTATATGACACCAATGTCATCTGAGATAAAGTTATCTTACATGACACTTACCTCACCTGACATTAAGGTTATCTTATGAAACCTACGTCATCTGACATAAGCATATCTTATATTACACCTATATCATCTGACATAAGGTTATCTTAAATGACACCTACGTCACCTGACATAAGGTTATCATACATAACACCTATGTTATTTGACATAAGGTCATCTTATAAAAATCTTATAAATAATGCAACATAACTCATATTCAGAGTGAATACATGAATAACCCTGTCATTGCGCTGTCATTGTAGTGTAACAGGTATTCATAAACATGATATAAATCCTTATTAAGTGACAGAGAAAATATCTAACTCTCATTGCAGTGTTATAAACACCTTATAAACAACATCATTAAATTCATCACATGCTTGTTGGCTGCGATGGGAAAATGACGCGACAAAACAAAACACGGGCTAAACAACACGCGCTAACGCACGCTGCAGGGAAATAAACCATCAGCCCAGGAGTTTCAGCGTGGACGGAGTGGACGGAGTGGACGGAGAAGCCAAGCGGCCGGGCAGTAGAGGATAACGTGATTATGTTCCTACACTCTGAAATCGTTAGAAAGTAATTCTCCAGAGCGGAGTGTGTGAATGAGATCTGGAGCTGAAATCAAACCTAAACACTGACACAGAATCTTAAACAGCTACATCATGAAGTCTCCAGGATTCAGCGCTCAGTCCAGGCTTTTTTCAGAACCTTCCATTCGCCCTTGAAGAAACGGAATAAACTGCTTAAAACTTTAACTTTAAACAAAACAAAAAATCTGTAATGGTTTATTTCATTACATTTTATTTATTTTTTTTACTTTTATTTAAAGTTCCAGATCGACTCAAGCCTCTCAAATCTGCTCTAATAATGTCGAGTTTCTCGGTTCGTAAAAATAATTCACTTATTTTGACTTTCATTAATTGACTTTTGGAAGAATTTTTGTAAAAATCTGTGAAAATAAAATTTGCCTTTACTCATCAGAATATTCAAGAATTATTTTGTATTTCCGTGTTTCAGTAGAATTTATAAAAATTCTTTTTTTCTGTTATTTTTTTAAAAATTCATTTTGCACTGAATTGGATGATTTTTTTTTGTTCACAAAAAATTCTGGACAATGTGAGAGAGAGAGAAATGGGAGAGAAAGAGGAATAAGATGCTCACTCCATCTTTAGTCTGCAGGTTTTTCTAGCGATTATCTTCAGAGAAGCGTCGATCTCATCTCTTTCTATTTTCCTGTGAAAAGCAGGAGTTATCTGAAGAAACAGCTGCTAGCGCTGGAAGATTCTGGAAGAACGCTGAGCCGAGATAACAAACCTACAGAAACTTTTAACAAGGCTGCTTTTTTTTGCCTTCATGTAACAATAACAATAAGCGAAAACCACAAGGAGACGGAGGAATAAATATGATTTTTTTTCTCCACAGGCCTTCACATTGCTACGCTGTTTTATTAGCGATATAATGAAACGTGGCGGTTTTTTGGCCTCCAGTGATGAAGGTGAACACAGACCAACAAGATCTCGGGCAGAATTCATGAGATTGGACCAATTTTCTTCATGTAATCACTCAATCACGTTAAGGTTTGTATGAATGCTAAGCAAAGCCGCCAGTGTAGGTTCTGGCTAATTTCATGCTAATGTTACGCGACTCCATGAACCTCACACAGTCTTGATGTTAAAGCTTAAGGGCAGTGAGACGAGTCTGATGAATCCAATCGGAATTCTTACAGACGAGCGCAAGTGGTCAGCAGAAGTCGTCGTGAGGGTCGCTGGGCGTGTACGTGGTGATCCTCTTGTTGGAGTGAGAGCAGCCGTTGTGGGCCTGGCCATGGGCGTGGTTGTGGTGGAGGTGTTGGTTGATGAGGCTCTTGCTTTTGGTGGAGCCCTCTGTGGAATCGTTCATGACCATCATGGTGGTTTCCACACGTGACAGCATGCACATGCTGCTCTGCCGTGTGGCCTGCATGCGTGTAGCCCGCAGCTCCAGATCGTCGTAACTGGACAAGCGAACAAATGGACACCAGCGTAGCGCTCGCTTAAAACCCGCTCTGAACCTGCGGGCGAGAAGAGATGAAAGGATGGAGTGATTATTTCACGAGAAATATAGCTATCATGAAAATGTCATAGTTTATCAACCTGTGTGCTCGTCCTTTCCCGTTCAGTGAGTTGCTGAGTTTTACCATCGTAGCAATACTTCATTTTGAATATGATCAGAAAAACCTCTAGCTTTCTACTCAAATTCAATTTGAATACGAATTTGCTAACTAATCGCGTCTGGCTCCAGTGAAGGAAAAGAAACAGGAAGTCCGTCAAATGAGCTGAGGGGAGATTTCCTCTCAGTCTGAACATCATCACTGCTCCTGTAGTGCCATGTCACGTATATCAGACGTCCACTGGCACGCTAGCTGCACTCGTCCGTTATCAGTGAGTGCATTTCAGTGTTTATCACATACGTCAGTGTTCAGTGTTCCTTGAAGGTCAATAAAGTGCATTTATTTATTTATCAGTTTATCTAAACGGGAAAGACGTCATGTCTCTGTGCTACTTCCTGTTTTGCTCACTGCTCTGATCAGCTCTGATCTCACCAGCTCCTCGTTATTAATCTCATTACGCCTCATTAGTGTGTTTATTTATTTCATTTAACTCAGTCATCATTGGGAAGGATTTCTGAGCCATGTCGCTGCGTCTCACTTTTGACCTTGCTGCTATTTTATTTCATCGACTCTCCTGAACGGATTCAAGGGCAGGGCTTTGAATGAGCTCAGACCGTAATGTCACACTCTTTGGGACAATAGCAGTTAATATCTGGTACTGAAAGGTGCAACCTGGAAATGTTTAGCCAGTAAACCTGTGTGCTAAGCTAGCCAGGAAATGAAAGTTAACAAATGATGGTTGTCATGGCAAGAGTGCATATTGAAACACTATTAAATCAGTGATGATGTAAAGTGAGACTTGGGTCCAGCTGTGAGTTTAAGCTAGTTGACTAGTGGCTCGCTAATCAGTGGCTACCTGGTGGACATGCTAATGGTTCAGTCTTTTTTGTTTAGTAGGTTCTTGGGCAAACCTTAAAGGTTCATGCCTAGCATCTAAGAAGCTGCTGACTAAAATCTTTTCTTTGGCTTTGTTAATTAATGTGACTCTGTGTACCTGCTGTTCAGGCAGCAGTAGATGATGGGGTTGTACATGGTGGAGCTCATGGCCAGCCACATAACTGACAGGTAGACCTGCTGGATGGACTTCTTCTTAGCCAGTGCCTTGTTCAGGCCCGTGATCAGGAAGTAGACGTGATACGGCAGCCAGCAGATGGCGAAGGTCACGACTACGATGATCATCATCTTCACCACCTGGAGGGAAAAGAGTGACTGATATCAAGCTTTCTGATCAACAACAACAACAACCACTTATCCTGAAACACATCATCAGTCTGATCATTTGCACAACATCAACATGTATATCTTTTTCCTGCCATTTCTTCAAGAGTCAACAGAAAGAGGAAACAGAGGACATCCATGAAATAACCTGATTACTAGATGTTTACAGGAAGTAGACGTGTTTATAACAGGTCTTTAAAGGAAGTAGAAGTGTTTACAGCAGGTGTTTACCCAAGGAAAGAGTGACTGATATCAAGCTTTCTGATCAACAACAACAACAACCACTTATCCTGAAACACATCATCAGTCTGATCATTTGCACAACATCAACATGTATATCTTTTTCCTGCCATTTCTTCAAGAGTCAACAGAAAGGGGAAACAGAGGACATCCGTGAAATAACCTGATTACCACAGATGTTTACAGGAAGTAGACGTGTTTATAACAGGTCTTTAAAGGAAGTAGAAGTGTTTACAGCAGGTGTTTACAGGAAGTGGAAGTGTTTATAACAGGTCTTTAAAGGAAGTAGAAGTGTTTACAGCAGGTGTTTACAGGAAGTGGAAATGTTTACAGCAGGTGTTTACAGGAAGTGGAAGTGTTTACAGCAGGTGTTTACAGCAGGTGTTTACAGGAAATGGAAATGATTACAGCAGGTGTTTACAGGAAGTGGACCTTACAGCTAATTTTAACCATTTTTTCCCCCACAAGACAGGAAATTCTCTAAAACAGGAAACAGAAAAAATGAGAGAACGCCATTCTCCTGCTTTGTGTTGATAAATGAAACTAATTTCAGTCCACAGAGAGCTTTATTCCTGCAGCAGTCACATGTGCATTCTGGTGATGAGTTTCTTTCTGTCCAACACCCTGACTCTTAAATTCAGCTTCTTATCGATAACACCCATCAAGTGTATTACCCAGAATGCTCGCTGTCTGCATCACTGAGTGTGTATTGCTCTGCTGATTCCCACAATCTGCTCCAGCAATTCCCTAAAGTCAGCTAGCGTAACCCGAATTACAGCTCTCTCTCTCTCTCTCTCTCTCTCTCTCTCTCTCTCTCTCTCTCTCTCTCTCTTCTCTACCCCTCTATTTGTCTCCTCCCCTTTCTTTCTCTCTCTCTCTCTCTCTCTCTCTCTCTCTCTCTCTTTCTATATCTCTTTGTGAAAATGTGGAAATATCTCTGAGTGCTTTGGGGCAGAATGCAACATCCACTGAATGTCAATGCATCAAGATAAACTAGAGGAACTTAAAAAAAAACTGTCCACAAGTAGAATGTACTGAACATAATGAACAGCTTATAAACAGCTTATAAACAGCTTATAAACAGCACAGCAGCGTTTATGAACAGGAGGAAATGAAGCTGCTGTTTAGGAAGTGTTCAGAAACAGAAAGTGATCAGTTTTCAATCTTTGTTTAAATAGACCGAATGCTATCATTTAATTTTTTTCTGTCAATGTGTAACCCTTTACACCTCCTTCTCCAGGATGAATAAACACATCACTCCATCTCTAGTGGCTGTGTCTCCATTTCTTCACCGATAAAATCTGTAATCGTCCAACATTTCACCTCTATCCCTGTTTCTAAATCGAATCCCTGCTGAGGATTTCTCTCTCAACAGCCCGCCGGACTCGGATGACATCATCAGCTTCTCCACCAATCACCAGCCCTCTGCTTCAACCCACACCAATTCACATCACCGAGAAATCTGGCCTAGAGGCTTTTTATATTTTCACTACAAACTCTTTTCTTTGCTCTGAAGTGCAGAGTCCACTCGATGCTAAATTTCTCTCTGTGCTAATAACCTGTCCGTTCAGACGGCTTGTGTAAGGGTCGCTAATGACTTCTTCTCTTCGCTAGCTCTTAACCCAGTGAGTCACGGCGAGTCATGACATGTTCCTCACTCGTTTATTTTCCATCACAATTTCACTGAGGGTGTATGCTTTATGTCTTCACTCTGCAAGACTCCAGTGGATAATGGATCAGTCAATAAAGATAAAACTTCGACTGTCCTGTGATTAAAGGTTCCTCAAGATTCGGGTCTCGGTCCGATCTTCATCATCGTATCTGTAAGGAATAAAACGCTGCATGACGTGTTATTACGGGACAATAATCAGCGACAGTTCGGGGTGATGAAGCGGAGTCACTTCTACCATCCTGGAATTGATTAGTTTTCTATAACAGCATGTTTCTCTCTGTAACAAATCACTGACCCTCTGACACCGGAGACTCCTTCCTCCACGTTCCTACAGCAAACTTCATCACCTCCACGTTCCTACAGCAAACTTCATCACCCCCCTAAGTAGATTTAGGAAGCCAATGTCCTGGAATCAGGTAAATAGAAGATATTGGTGTGTAATCATGAATATTTTATCTACTTGCAGCATTAGTTTCATAAATCCAGATTAAAATCCTTTCAACAATTCTTTTTTTTCCCCTCAGCTCATGTTTGCTACTCGCATCTCTCCTCAGTCTGATGAATCCCGAATCCCTTAAATAATCAGAAACCCATTCAACGTTCAGCTGCTAGAATATTCACCCAGTTACGTCTCATCATCCCATCAGGCTATCATCACGTCCTCCTCTGAGATCTCAGTGCTGATGTTCTCAGGTTCTGCTCTGCTGGTGATCCCTGATGAGAGCAAGCTCTGAGGGAGGTGGAATGTTCCAGACCCCTGCGCTTAGATTAAAAACCCGTCCCAATGGCTCTCCGCTGATCTTTTTAGCTACGGGGTAAATCCAATGGTGAAACATTTTATCCCTTCACTTCCATGTTTTATACATTCTACAAGAATGCTGATGAGAAAGGAGGTAAATAAATCATTATTTTGTTGCTGGGTTAGATCTTTCGAATGCAGCTGGAAAACTGATTCGAGGAAATGATGTGTAGTGAAGAAGTCTGAGAGGATTCAACTCCTGATCATTAAAGATGCTGACACTGAACACTGCAGACACAAAGCTCCTTTCAAAATAAGACAAAAAGGGATCGTTTAGTTTTAATCTTATTCCAGGAAAATGGTGAAATATTGAAGATTCATTCTGTACCATTTGCATATTGTTAAATGTCACCTAGAAGACATTAGCCCCGCCTCTGTAAACACATCATGAGTAAACAAATTGCTCTACAGAGTGTGTTTATCAAAGAAAGGTAAGCACTAGAAAGTTAGCATCTTGATCCGGCTCTATTTTCTTTTCAAACACTCACATACGAGGCAGGACGCCAACAAACCAGCAGCAACCCGGTTCTGATCTGAGGCTTGAGGATCCTGAACACTGCAAATGATCCGTTCACAGCTATAAATGAGTTCCAGTTAAACTCGTAGCCTCGTATTTATCCACTGTGGGAATGAGTCAATCCTCAGACATCTGAAGGAAAGGATGTGTGAGGATCAGCAGTCCATCGCTCATTATCATCATCACCTCATTCTTTTTGTTTCTCGTCACTTTTCCCAGCACGACTTCTTCCGCTGCGACGTTTCCCTCTCAGCTCTCTGAGAAGCTCCAGCACTCGTTCATTTATTACTCGAACGAATCAAAACTTATTCAGAAGAGAGATAAAAAAGGGTGAAGAGAGAAGAGAGGGATGAGTCAGGAGGAATTTCATCGAAGGTGTCGAAGCCTGGGAGGAAAAAAGCAAGAATGTGGAGAAACAAGGGAGGAAAGAAAGAAGGAAAGAAGTCAGAAATAGCAGGAAGAAGGAAGGAATTGTGTGGTAGCAGATTCAGAGGCGGCGTCAAATATCAAATAGAATTCATCCTATCGCTTAGTTTCAGTTATTTTGATCATATTGCAGTGGATTAATCTATATTGTCATATATATATATATATATATATATATATATATATATATATATATATATATATATATATATATATAAATAATTAAAAATGTATATATTATGCAAGAGTCTGAAGTCGATGCCCTTAATAAAGCACAGCGTCTGACCGTCTGCGTCTCCATGTCCAACATTATGTCCCTTATCTGATCACTGCACTAATGAAGCTCATTACATTCCAAGCGCTGTGCTAACTCTCTTTAGCATGGAGAGCTCTTGACTGGAGAGAGAACACAGAAACGCGTCGCTAAACACCACAGCGAACAACTCTGAGACACGGCAAGCTCGATCAGGTCCGACCGGCGGGATTTACTGGACTGAATAATCAGTGCTCTTTCCTGATACTCATGCTAGCAGATCTCAGCAGTTCAGAGTTTCTGTTTGCTTTAGTAAAGCATTAGCATCTAGCTGAGTGCTAATTTCCCCTCGACTCCACCTGACTGATGAGATTAGTCTTACAAGAACTCAAAAGGCAATTAGAGCGGTGATAAATTCCAGTTTCAGCACAGCCAATTTAGCCTAAATGAGCTCTAATTCTCACTGGAGGAATCTGTAGCGTGCAGTTTGACGCTCTCCATTAAGCCTGAAGCGATTAGAAACTCTGAGAAAGAGAAAAATGAAGAGAAAAAATAATTGAGTGTTCTTTTCATGTAGTCAATTAATAAACAATAACACATTCGAGTGTTTAGTGAGGTTTTATACAGATGTGATGTGCAGATGCACTACTGTCAGAGCCGCTGATACAGAAAACTCATCAACACCTGACGACCAATCAGAATCCTCCACTCAGCCTCATGTCTAACAATTACTTAATGTTTTCTTAAAGGTGAAGTCCTTCATTACAAACAGACAAAATCTCACCCTCCATTACACACTCTCTCTCTCTCTCTCTCTCTTTCTATCTTTCTCTTTCTATCTTTTCTTTCTTTCTTTCTTTCTTTCTTTCTTTCTTTCTTTCTTTCTTTCTTTCTTTCTTTCTTTCTTTCTTTCTTTCTTTCTTTCTTTCTTTCTTCAGTTTCTTTCTATGTCTGTCTGTAGGCTCTCTCTCTCTCTCTCTCTCTCTCTCTCTCTCTCAGTATTTTTCCTTATTTTCCATGAAGCACTCGGCTGTGAAGATGAAGAGTGAGGATGAGGAGTGAGGAGTGTGTATGGTGTGTGTTGTGAGCAGAGAGAGACGACACGGAGACACAGAGACACTGAGACACAGAGACACGGAGACAGCTCGCTTTCCTCCTGACAGCTCATAAAATCCTCAGAAACAGCAAATAAACGTCAAAGCCATGTCGTTATGGGTTTCCGCTACCTCTCCGTCTCTTTCTCCAGCTCTCAGATGACTCTACAGAATGGAAATGTCTGTGGACAGAAGTGGACCCATGCACCATGTACGAGACTCGCTGATGTGGCTGATCTATATACCATCAGAGCCAGGATGAGCTGATACGGCTTTATATCAGGAGGAAAAGAGAGAAAGAGAGAGAGAGAGAGAGAGAGAGCGAGAGAGAGAGAGCGAGAGAGAGAGAGAGAGAGAGAGATCAGGAGGTGTGTGGAGACATAGAAAAGAAAGAATGAAAGAAAGAAAGAAAGATTCTCCTTATTTCAGAAGAAAGGAAAAGAAGGAAAGAAAGTTGTAAAATTTTTAGTTTTAGAAAATTTTAATTGAATGATTTTTTTTTCATCAGGGAAATGAAGAGATTTATTCTATGGCATTGTAGTAAAAATATTCATTAAAGCGTTCTTTAACAAAAAAAGGGAAACAAATATTGCTCTTTTAAAAAGCAAAAGTATTCCTCTAATGACTCTGCTCTGGAGAAGCATCAACTAAAATATGTCCTCCGTGAAATTCTCCTCTGTGACGTGACATCGCTGAAATTCTCCTCCCTGACGTGACATCACTCACTGAAACATTACGTCCGCAATCATTTCTCACGCTAAAACCTCTCCTCTGTGGCTTTTATAATAAACATCAAGTCAGTGACAGAACAACAAAAATATTCGGTCATTATTATTGCTTTAAAGATCCTTTAGAATTAATTAATGAACTTTAAGCTTTTAATAGAACTCCACAGCTGTATACAGCTCCAGAGTGACTGGCACCCTCGCTGAAGAGGTGTAAAGAACTGAGAAACATTTCATGTTTAATGAATGAATTCATCTTCCTCAAGGGTGCCAATCATTCTGGAGCTGACTGTATACAGCTGTGGAAGCCACAGCACATCTGTCTTACATCAACTGTTAATGAATGAATAGCATCAGTTCACTCTATCTTCTGTATGGAAATGCTCAGTGTGGTGATTTTTACAAACACATCTGAAACCCGCATCAGCTCCAGGACGGAGATTTCATTCCTGCTCTTCATGCCGATCACACACACACAGAGAGAGAGAGAGAGAGAGAGAGAGAGAGAGAGAGAGAGAGAGAGAAAGGAAGTGCTTCCTTTCAGATCTATCTATTTATCTTAAAGACCCAGAGCTGTTCCTCAGAGAGATTTTGGCTCCTCAGCTGATTAAGAACCGATTCAGAGGCAGAACATGTTCCTGCTTTCACATCGTCTTAATTATCCTCCAGAGTGGTGGCGTTTAGCAAGTCTGAGATCTGTCTGCCTCCACCACCATCGCCATCACCATCACCATCACCCTCCACACACACACACACACACACACACACACACACACACACACACACACAGACACACACACACACACATGTACTGATTTCCTAAGTAGCCCATAATAGAGGGAAGGAAAAGAACATTGTAGTGAGCTGGAGATTGTAGAGAAGATCTCAGGCAATTCCAGCGAGTGTAATGGGCGCCATTACTTTATAGAGTGTGAGTGACAGCCGCTGATCAGAGAGAGACGATATGCAGAGATCTCTGTGTGATCTCATTCAATCTTTTGCAGTGTGTGTGTGGTGAAAAAGCAATAAAAGCAGATGATATCCAGGATGAGATGCTGCCTGTGTCTCTGAATGTAAAGTGTTTTGATAGAGTTGATCAGTGTGAAGCGTCGCTCGACTCCCACCTCCGTCCTGACAGCAGGAGAAGGCAGAGGAGCAGCAGACTCGCTTCAGAGTAATGAAATCCAGACACGCCAAAACGTTTTTTCTTTCTTCTCGTGCTGTGTTTAGAAATCGTGGCTAAAGCGTTGGTGAGTGCATCAATCTCACTTTAGCTTCCGTCTGTGAGAAGCTGCGCTGGGATTTAAATACAAAATGATGGAGTGGCTGCAGAGTCCAAATTGACTTCGCCCACAGGTAAAGACTACTTTCACATCAATCCTGCTCCTGAGTTCCTGAGTTCAACAGAACTTTTAGCTTCATCCAAAACTTCAAATCGTTTAAATTACGTCACAGCACAAACTTTTTAGTGGGCCAAAGCACTGCTACAGAGGCAAGCTCCGCCCACTCATTTGCATAATATAAAACATTTTTGGGCTGTGTGAACATCTATAATTATCAAGAAAATGGGCACCACATGTCAATCCAGTGTTAGGTGGAGATATTAGGCGGAGCTTAATTTAGATAGAACGCTGTATCCTAATTGGTCTCTGTTCTTGGTGCTTGGACCCCACAAATCGCTGCTTACAGTTATATTCTGTCTTGATGTAGTTTTCAATTCATTGAAAAATCTTTCTGTCAGTCAAAATGAAAGCAAGAAAAGAAAACATTCCAGCATTAAAAATGAAACAATAAAAATGTTATTTCCTGTTTGTTTATGAGCAGTTCCTGTCCTTATTTCCACTTCCTGTTCTCAGTATGTTCGTCCCAGTCTGATGACTTGCTGTTTCTTGGAGATGGAAAGGAAGATGGAAGATGTGAAGTGACACAAACGTTCAGCTAGTGATGTTTTAAAGTGACTGAGAATAAATTATTCAACCGCAAGAAAACAAACTGTGAAGACTGATGGCTCTCTTCATTTTTAATCACAATAGAATGGTGTGCGCTACGGCTCTTCCTTCATAATGAATGTTTATAGATTTTCTAATTACGTCCATGCACATAATTAAAACTCATGTCTCTGTGCTAATGAGATACCGCTTCCTCGCCTCGCGTTCTCGTTTCAAAGAGACCGTACTTCCAAAGAGACAATCGTCATGATGGTGTGGCTTCAAAGAGAAGAAACGAAGGCACACAGTCATCCCGGATCGATCTACTCCAAAATCAATCAGCCGGGTTCATTTTAGTCGCCAGACGAGGAGCTTGAGGAGGCTGGTGCTGTAGAGCTCTTCACGTGGCGCTCTGCCGTCTGAGAGCTGGAGATGAGTTTCTTCAGTAGCACTTACAGAGGGAGGAGAAGATAAGCTAAGAGAAGGTAAGAGCTCTCTTCAGCTCCAAAACAAGACAAGACAAGACAGATGCCACTAGCTTCACTGGGACTCTGGGGATTCGTCAGCGAGCCACCTGGAAATAGTTAAACTGCTAAAATGTAGGATGTTCTTTTGGGTTTCAGTTCCAACAGGATGCAGTTTCATTCAAGCAAAATAAAATAAGTGCAGATTTTATGCTAGTCATTGAAGAAGGTTTGTTAGCATTAGTGACGTACACACAAGCTACATCACTACCTACAATAATGCTAACACTGATGGGAATTGCAATTGTACAAAACATGTGCTGTACTCAAACAATGTCCAGAAATATTGGCACCCTCCTCAAGAAACCTGCAGAAACGACTTACTGCACCTGTGTGACTAGCGTCCGCTTACATCTGTCCCTTTTCATTTCATCAATTTTTCTAACCAACATCATCTGAGAACAGTTTCAGCCACCGACCTTCCTCTTGGCGCGTAGCTGCCCGTGATAATTGTCTGACGAGTCTCCGGGGATGGCTCCGCCCCAAAGCGTCACACCGATTATGGTGTAGGTGATTCCCATCACCACCAGCGGCAGCATGTAGACCAGCAACATCACGATGATATGGTACCTGTCAAAGCACAGAGAAGGAAATAAACAGGTGATTAGAACAGAAGACTGCAAAGGATCGGATATTTACCATAAGGTACGGCTGAGATTAGAAGACTAGTCTCTGGATTAGAAATGGAAATGAACTTGTACAAAAAGTTACAGAATGTTCAAGTCACCTCAGGCACCTCAAGAAGCACAAAATCCATGGAAAGCATCTGCAAGTAGAAGCTCTTCACAGCGATAAGAACTCTAAAGAACCCATGAGGAACTAGCTCACCTACTCTACTCTACCTGTCTGATGCCTAGGCTGCATTTGCAAACTGGAATGTGATTGGCTGTTACACTTTGTGACGTCATGTGTGTGATAATAACTCTGTTTATTAAAAGAGTATAAAACTGTTTACATGTTGACTCTGAACAATTATAATTTCTATTTATTAAAGAACAACTCATTGTACTTTTTATCCATTTACAGTTACATCTAATGTCTATGATGTGATTCAGTTCCTGTAGTCACCTACATTATAGCAGTCGTTCCCTCACCTGCATGACGTTGGAAAAACTTCCAGCTTTGACCCTGGAGACTACCTGTGAATGAGCTGTTGCTATAGAAACCATATATATAAGAAGAAGCGCATTAATATAAACCTGCACTACTGTCAGAGCTGCTGACCAATCAGAACTCAGCATGTAGGTGATTCTCACATGAAGGGGTCGTCCCCAGGTTGAGGCCACGCCACGTAGCACAGAGTCCTTTTGGGTAATTTCCTGACGGTGGAGAAAAAGCAGAGCGGGAACGCCAGCACCACGGCCAGCACCCAGATACACACAATCACCACTTTAGTGGCCGTGGCTGAGAGATGAGGCTTCAGAGGGTGGATTATAGCCATATACCTACACACACACACACACACAGAGCATACACAGACACACACATACACACACATACAAGAGAAAGCATATGAATAAAAGGAAATGTTTTGGAGCCTTTAAGAGAAAAATGTACATGTTTAATCACATTTAATTTGATTTATTTATTTCCACCATGTTGTGGAATTTGTTCTCCATCTTCTCTACGTTCTCAATCTTTCATGTGTTCTGTTACACAGCTCTCTGTTGTGCAGCGACTCATGAAGGAACACTGATTCTTTGCCAGTGTAGAGGCAGCTAAGCACCCGAGAGACCCCCTGACACTGACACACACACACACACACACACACACACACACACACACACACACACACACACACACACACACACACACATGGACAGCATGTGCCTCATCACTACATTGGGAAACTGACGGTGCCTGAAAGCGGAAAACACAATTACACGACATCAAAGCTTTCAGATTCTTTCTTCTTAAAAAAAACCCAAACCCTCAGGCACATGATGGTTAAATATTTTCTCCTCTACACTCTGACTCCACACATCCTGCTGTTTACATCAAAACTCTTCACTTTCTTCTCATCTGGAGGCGGAGCTATGGATAAGCCCAGGTTGTGATGTCATATGTTGGGCTCAGTGGCTTCAACCAATCAAATCCAACATGCAAATGAGGAGCTTACAGAATAGTGAGGTGGCAAAGGGGGCAGTTTAATTTTTCCTTTCTTCTTGCTTTTATTTTTTTCTCCTTCAATCCAGTCTCTTTTTTCTTCCTCTTAATGATGTTTATCTGAAAATACAGATTTGTTTTAAAGAATGACGAGGAGAGAAGAGGTGGCAAGAAGAGGTGGAGAGAAGAGGAGAGGAGAGAAGAGGAGGAGGAGGGGAGAGGAGAGGAGGAGAGGAGGATAGGAAAAGAGGAGGAGAGGAGAGGAGAGGAGGAGGAGAGGAGGAGAGGAGAGGAGAGGAGGAGGAGAGGAGGAGAGGAGAGGAGAGGAGAGGAGAGGAGAGGAGGAGAGGAGGATAGGAGAAGAGGAGGAGAGGAGAGGAGAGGAGGAGGAGAGGAGGAGAGGAGAGGAGGAGGAGAGGAGGAGAGGAGAGGAGAGGAGGAGGAGAGGAGAGGAGAGGAGGAGGAGAGGAGAGGAGAGGAGAGGAGGAGAGGAGGATAGGAGAAGAGGAGGAGAGGAGAGGAGAGGAGGAGGAGAGGAAGAGAGGAGAGGAGGAGGAGGAGGAGAGGAGAGGAGAGGAGAGGAAGAGGAAGAGGAGAGGAGAGGAGAGGAGAGGAGGAGGAGAGGAGAGGAGAAAAGGAGAGGAGGATAGGAGCAGACGAGGAGAGGAGAGGAGAGGTGGAGAGTAGGAGGAGAGGAGGGGAGGAGAGTAGAGGAGGAGAGATGTTCCTCATGCTGTGGTTTAATCTGAGCTGTTTGGAGCTAAATGAAAGGTGACGTGTGAATCAATGTTGTGGTGAAGAACAGTGATGAGAAAACACCTTCACGTGTACAGCAGAGTTAATAAAGTCATCCACGTTCTCGTCTTTTTACTATAACTCCTGCTCTATCACATACTGTTCTGATCACTCCTGCTCTATCACCCTGTTCTATCACTCCTGCTCCTGATCACCCTGTTCTATCACTCCTGCTCTATCACCCTGTTCTAAAGTCATCCCTGTCTATCACCCTGTTCTATCACTCCTGCTCTATCACCCTGTTCTATCACCCTTCTATCACCCTGTTCTATCACCCTGTCTATCACTCCTGTCTATCACCCTGTCTATCACCCTGTTCTATCACTCCTGCTCTATCACCCTGTCTATCACCCTGTTCTATCACTCCTGCTCTATCACCCTGTTCTATCACTCCTGCTCTATCACCCTGTTCTATCACTCCTGCTCTATCACCCTTGTTCTATCACTCCTGCTCTATCACCCTGTTCTATCACTCCTGCTCTATCACCCTGTTCTATCACTCCTGCTCTATCACCCTGTTCTATCACTCCTGCTCTATCACCCTGTTCTATCACTCCTGCTCTATCACCCTGTTCTATCACTCCTGTCTATCACCCTGTTCTATCACCCTGTTCTTCACCCTGTTCTATCACTCCTGCTCTATCACCCTGTTCTATCACTCCTGCTCTATCACCCTGTTCTATCACTCCTGCTCTATCACCCTGTTTATCATCCTGTTTTTCACCCTGTTCTATCACCCTGTTCTATCACCCTGTTCTATCACTCCTGCTCTATCACCCTGTTCTATCACTCCTGCTCTATCACCCTGTTCTATCACTCCTGCTCTATCACCCTGTTATCACCCTGTTCTTCACCTGTTCTATCACTCCTGCTCTATCACCCTGTTCTATCACTCCTGCTCTATCACCCTGTTCTATCACTCCTGCTCTATCAACCCTGTTCTATCATTCCTGTTTTTATCACCCTGTTCTATCACTCCTGCTCTATCCCCCTTTGTTCTATCACTCCTGCTCTATCACCCTGTTCTATCACTCCTGCTCTATAAACCCTGTTCTATCATTCCTGTTTTATCACCCTGTTCTATCACCCTGTTCTTCACCCTGTTCTATCACTCCTGCTCTATCACCCTGTTCTATCACCCTGTTCTTCACCCTGTTCTATCACTCCTGTTCTATCACCCTGTTCTATCACCCTGTTCTTCACCCTGTTCTATCACTCCTGCTCTATCACCCTGTTCTATCACTCCTGCTCTATCACCCTGTTCTATCACTCCTGCTCTATCAACCCTGTTCTATCATTCCTGTTTTTATCACCCTGTTCTATCACTCCTGCTCTATCACCCTGTTCTATCACTCCTGCTCTATCACCCTGTTCTATCACCCTGCTCTATCACTCCTGTTCTATCACTCCTGTTCTATCACTCCTGCTCTATCACCCTGTTCTATCACTCCTGCTTCTATCACTCCTGTTCTATCACCCTGTTCTATCACTCCTGCTCTATCACCCTGTTCTATCACTCCTGCTCTATCACCCTGTTCTATCACCCTGTTCTTCACCCTGTTCTATCACTCCTGCTCTATCACCCTGTTCTATCACTCCTGCTCTATCAACCCTGTTCTATAATTCCTGTTTTTATCACCCTGTTCTATCACCCTGTTCTTCACCCTGTTCTATCACTCCTGCTCTATCACCCTGTTCTATCACCCTGTTCTTCACCCTGTTCTATCACTCCTGCTCTATCACCCTGTTCTATCACCCTGTTCTTCATCCTGTTCTATCACTCCTGCTCTATCACCCTGTTCTATCACTCCTGCTCTATCACCCTGTTCTATCACTCCTGCTCTATCACCCTGTTCTATCACTCCTGCTCTATCACCCTGTTCTATCACCCTGTTCTTCACCCTGTTCTATCACTCCTGCTCTATCACCCTGTTCTATCACTCCTGCTCTATCACCCTGTTCTATCACTCCTGCTCTATCACCCTGTTCTATCACCCTGCTCTTCACCCTGTTCTATCACTCCTGCTCTATCACCCTGTTCTATCACCCTGTTCTTCACCCTGTTCTATCACTCCTGCTCTATCACCCTGTTCTATCACTCCTGCTCTATCACCCTGTTCTATCACTCCTGCTCTATCACCCTGTTCTATCATTCCTGTTTTATCACCCTGTTCTATCACCCTGTTCTTCACCCTGTTCTATCACTCCTGCTCTATCACCCTGTTCTATCACCCTGTTCTTCACCTGTTCTATCACTCCTGCTCTATCACCCTGTTCTATCACTCCTGCTCTATCACCCTGTTCTATCATCCTGTTATCACCCTGTTCTATCATCCTGTTTTTCACCCTGTCTATCACTCCTGCTCTATCCCCTGTTCTATCAACCTGTCTTCACCCTGTTCTATCACTCCTGCTCTATCACCCTGTTCTATCACTCCTCTCTATCACCCTGTTCTATCACCCTGTTCTATCATCCTGTTCTATCACCCTGTCTATCACCCTGCTCTATCACCCTGTCTATCACTCCTGCTCTATCACCCTGTTCTATCACTCCTGCTCTATCAACCTGTTCTATCATTCCTGTTTTATCACCCTTTCTATCACTCCTGCTCTATCACCCTGTTCTATCACTCCTGCTCTATCACCCTGTTCTATCACTCCTGCTCTATCACCCTGTTCTATCACTCCTGCTCTATCACCCTGTTCTATCACCCTGTTCTATCACCCTGTTCTATCACTCCTGCTCTATCACCCTGTTCTATCACTCCTGCTCTATCACCCTGTTCTATCACTCCTGCTCTATCACCTTGTTCTATCACCCTGTTCTATCACCCTGTTCTATCACTCCTGCTCTATCACTCCTGCTCTATCACTCCTGTTCTATCACTCCTGCTCTATCACCCTGTTCTATCACTCCTGCTCTATCACCCTGTTCTATCACTCCTGCTCTATCACCCTTGTTCTATCACTCCTGCTCTATCACCCTGTTCTATCACCCTGTTCTTCACCCTGTTCTATCACTCCTGCTCTATCACCCTGTTCTATCACTCCTGCTCTATCACCCTGTTCTATCACTCCTGCTCTATCACCCTGTTCTATCATTCCTGTTTTTATCACCCTGCTCTATCACTCCTGTTCTATCACTTCTGCTCTATCACTCCTGCTCTATCACTCCTGTTCTATCACTCCTGTTCTATCACTTCTGCTCTATAACTCCTGCTCAATCACTGCTGCTTTATTACACTCTAGCACAACACTAATCTCTCGTCAGCTCTCGTTTTAATTACCTGATTGTACCACACACACACACACACACACACACACACACACACACAGACACACACACACACACACACTGTGCTCTGTAATTGGTTTGTCTGTCACATTGCAGTAACTCGTGTTGTCAGTGTGACAGATGATGGGTTTTATACATCTCCGTCCCCGACACCACAGATCTACAACACCAACGGCTGAAAATAGCTCATCATCATCATCATCATCATCATCATCATCATCATCATCATCAGACCCTCACACTACTCACTCCAACATCACTGCAGCATCACATGTGTCCATTTAACTCAATAATGCTCTCGCTCTCATTAGCCTGCTATCAGGAGACGCTTCGGCCACCATCACTTCCTCATCTGTGATTTGGTGAAGTGACCTCACTGGACCTCAGAGACATAAATCCAGCATTAGAGACGTAGAGAAGTTCCACTCAGAGCTGAGCGCATCAGAGCTAGCCATCAAACCCTTACGGCATCGTTTAACACCTCAGCGTAGAGTTTTCTGTTGTGTCCCAAATTTGAAGAGTCGTCCGTCACAGAGCTGATACGGATCTCTGTTTCCAGAATTTGCTGTAATGACTTTCAGAAGCTTCTGTTTGGCTCGTGGTCACAATTAGGAGTGCATTAGGAGTGCACATGTGGCTGCAGATGAGGACCAGCAGCCTTGCTGTCCTGGATACCACTAGCAACTCAGCCAAGATCTGCAGACCTCCACAAATCCAGGTTCTTCTCAGGAGCAATTTCCAAACATCTCTAGAACTCACTGTATGCAAACACACACATTCTAAACACACAGGAAAAGGCTCAGATTATCTCCCAGGTCCAAATTTATTCAACTGA
>JAUCMX010000029.1:1109281-1136781 GCA_033459395.1 Hemibagrus guttatus | reverse complement strand
AGATTCATCCATTTTCAAGTTTTTCAAGTTCTTTGTAGAACCCTACATGTGCTTCCCAATAAAAAGGATTTCTAGGTAGAACCATTTTTAGGAACTCGCTGTCCCTCTTACAGGTTTTATGAAGAAGCCAACAACAAACTGTTTTCCTATCAGAAAAAGTTCTAAGGAGAACCCATTTTAGAAGATAAGAGCCCTTAATTATCCAATAAACTCTTAATGGATGAGACTGTGCCTCATATTTACTCAGTTTATATGTAAACACTGAAAGAAAATGGGTTCCTCAGAGGTTTTTCATGGGTTCTTTGTATAATTATGGGGTTCTAGTTAAAAGGGTTCTACCTAAAACTCTGTAGAAGATGAGTGAATGAATAAACTTCTTGGTACCTGGTAAAATCTTAGACAAAAGAAGGTTCTTGATAGGTTCAAGGTTTTGATAGATATTTAAGATTTCTTTGCTTCCTAAAATCTACATAGAGCTGTTTCTGCTTGGGTTCTACATAGAGCTCGGTAGACGAAGAGTGAATGAATGTCATGGTACTTATTAGACTCTTAAAAAGGGTTCCACATGATAGGTTCTTTAAAGGTTTATTTGATAGCGATGGGTTCTGCATGGATATCCTCCTGAGAGGAAACACTACAGAACCCTGAATAAGTGTAAACTTTTTAGAAAAATCCCCTCACTGGACAAACTAATATCATCGTAAATTGTTCTGATTATTTCTTTCTGTGAATTATTCTCAAGTTTCCACTCTTGGTTCCCTGCGTCGTTCTCACACACTCTAAAGGTCACATGTCTCTGTTCCTGAGTTATCCAAAGCTCCAAGCTTTATCGCTAATTTCTGTTAGCATACAGCTAATTACTGCTATCTCTGGAACACAAAAGCAGGTTTGGGAATTTTATAACCACCTGTGGAGAGGTCGCGACCCTGCAGCCAGTAATTCAGCGGTGAAAAGGTCAGCGTGAATACAAGCGCTGGAGATAAAGGTGTATGAAAGGAGATAATAATAATTATAGAGGAAAAAAATGAAAGCAGGTTCTTGTTACGGTGCTTCAGGAGCTAAAAGAGAACCAGCGTGAGGTGAGGAAGGAAGAAGAAAGAGAAGAAGCCTTTATTTGTCACATATAGAGTCCATCTGGGGTCAGAGCACAGGGTCAGCTGTGAGATGGGGCAGAAAGGGTTAGGGGCCGAGCTCAAGGGCCCGACTTGAAACCATTGGAACCGTTGATGCTTTACAAGCTTCTGAAAGAAGTGGAATCTGATTGGCTGGAATAAAAACACAACACACGGTTGCTGTGAATAAGATAAAGATAAAAAGGCCGTGCTGTAGCCAATGTGGAGGCGGAGCTTTACTGCTTCATTTGCATACGGGACAAAAGAAATGGATTTCCTGTCACACTTCATGGGAAATGCTTTTAACACTTTTATGGAAAAACGTTTATGGAAAGTGAAATTGATTCTTTTTTTTCTTTATTCTTTATTTGGCTTGTTTTTTTCGGTTTTTCTCTCTGGGTGTTGTGACATTTTACTTCTCTGGAGGAATCGCAGGTGTGTGTTAAAAAGGAATAAAAGAGGAAATACATGTTCTTAAACACACTCTGAAAAACTGGCCTTTTATATTTAGGTCTTATTTTTTTTCTTTTATTTATTAGAATTCATTCATTCATTGTCTGCCACTTATCCAAACTACACTCGGGTCACGGGGAGCCTGTGCCTATCTCAGGCGTCATAGGGCATCAAGGCAGGATACACCCTGGATGGAGTGCCAACCCATCACAGGGCGCACACACACTCTCATTCACACTACGGACAATTTAGAGATGCCAATCAACCTACCATGCATGTCTTTGGACTGGGGGAGGAAACCGGAGCACCCGGAGGAAACCCCCGAGGCACGGGGAGAACATGCAAACTCCACACACACGGTGGAGGCAGGAATCGAACCCCCAATCGTGGAGGTATGAGGCAAACGTGCTAACCACTAAGCCACCGTGCCCCCCTAGAACTCATTCATTCAATTTTAAAACATAAATATTAAAACAAATAAATAGAATTATAACATGTATATATATATTTTTATTTTTAGACTTATTTATTTAGTTATATTTACTTCATCCTTACTCTTATTTACATAAGTCTGTTGTGGTTGTTTTTATTGTTATTATTGTTGTAGTTATAGTTGTTCTTGTAGTTGTAGTTGTTGTAGTTGCAGTTGTTGTAGTTGTTGTTATAGTTGTTTTTGTAGTAGTAGTAGTAGTAGTAGTTGTTGTTGTTGTAGTTGTAGTATGTAAGAATAATTGTACATAATGGTACATCTTTTTGTCTACTACAACACATTCTTTACCTCTGTATCCTGTGCTCTTTTCCTTCTTATCTTTAGTATCGTACCTACACACACATGACCCCTGGTCTGAGACCACAACTTCCTATTTCCCTAACTGAACATCTGTTCTGCACGAACTTCCTGCCTCTGTTGTACGCATAGAATCAGGAAGAAACTTGTCATTTCAGCAAGACAGTGCCTCTTCTGAGTAACGGCTGGAACTTTTATTGCAGAGACAAGTATTTATCTTGTAAAAGCACATGGTCGCCTCTTCCTTTTTGTATCTGTATATATACCCATGCCTTGCAACAATACAATCAGAGATGTCTTAGTAAGCTGAGACTCTAGCCTCTTTATTGAGATATCTCTCCAGGCCTGTCTTTTGCAGATCTTCAGTTGCTGGGTACCTGTGTCTACTGATCTCAAGAGTTGACAACCTCTGAGAAGAACTGATTTATCCTTTTTTGTTCTAACATAGTAGTAGTTGTTGTTGTAGCAGTTGTAGTTGTAGTTGTTGTTGTTGTAGTTGTTGTTGTAGTTGTTGTTGTAGGGTTTTTTTTGTAGTTGTTGTTGTTGTTGTAGTAGTTGTTGTTGTAGTTGCAGTTGTTGTTTTTGTAGTTGTTATAGTTGTTGTTGTAGTTGTTTTTGTAGTTGTTGTTGTAGTTGTTTTTGTAGTTGTTGTAGTAGTTGTTGTAGTTGTTTTTGTAGTTGTTGTTGTTGTAGTAGTTGTTGTTGTAGTTGTTGTTGTTGTTGTAGTTGTTGTAGTTGCAGTTGTTGTTTTTGTAGTTGTTGTAGTAGTTGTTGTAGTTGTTGTTGTTGTAGTTTTAGTTGTTGTAGTTGTTGTTGTAGTTTTTGTTGTAGTTGTTTTTGTAGTAGTTTTTTGTAGTTGTAGTTGTTGTTGTTGTTGTTGTTGTTGTTGTTGTTTTTGTAGTAGTTGTTGTTGTAGTTGTTGTTGTAGTTGTTGTTGTAGTTGTTGTAGTTGTTGTTGTAGTAGTTGTTGTTGTAGATGTTGTAGTTGTTGTTGTTTTTGTAGATGTAGTTGTAGTTGTTGTAGTTGTTGTTGTAGTTGTAGTTTTAGTTGTTGTTGTAGTTGTTGTAGTTGTTGTTGTAGTTGTTTTTGTAGTTGTTGTTGTAGTTGTTTTTGTGGTAGTTTTTTGTAGTTGTAGTTGTTGTAGTTGTTGTTGTAGTTGTTGTAGTTGTTGTAGTAGTTGTTTTTGTAGTAGTTGTTGTTGTAGTTGTTGTTGTAGTTGTAGTTGGTGTAGTTGTTGTTGTTGTAGTAGTTGTTGTAGTTGTTGTAGATGTTGTAGTTGTTGTAGTAGTTGTTTTTGTAGATGTAGTTGTAGTTGTGTTGTAGTTGTAGTTTTAGTTGTTGTTGTAGTTGTTGTTGCAGTTGTAGTTTTAGTTGTTGTTGTAGTTGTTGTAGTTGTTGTAGTTGTTGTTTTTGTAGTTGTTGTAGTTGTTGTTTTTGTAGTTGTTGTAGTTGCAGTTGTTGTTTTTGTAGTTGTTGTAGTTGTTGTTGTAGTTGTTTTTGTAGTTGTTTTTGTAGTTGTTGTTGTTGTTGTAGTTGTTGTAGTAGTTGTTTTTGTAGTTGTTGTTGTTGTAGTTGTAGTTGCGGTTGTTGTTGTAGTTGTTGTAGATGTTGGAGTTGTTGTAGTAGTTGTTTTTGTAGATGTAGTTGTAGTTGTGTTGTAGTTGTAGTTGTTGTTGTAGTTGTTGTTGTTTTTGTAGTTGTTGTAGTTGTTGTTTTTGTAGTTGTTGTAGTTGCAGTTGTTGTTTTTGTAGTTGTTGTAGTTGTTGTTGTAGTTGTTGTAGTTGTTTTTGTAGTTGTTTTTGTAGTTGTTGTTGTTGTTGTAGTTGTTGTAGTAGTTGTTTTTGTAGTTGTTGTTGTTGTAGTTGTTGTAGTTGCGGTTGTTGTTGTAGTTGTTGTAGATGTTGTAGTAGTTGTTTTTGTAGATGTAGTTGTAGTTGTGTTGTAGTTTTAGTTGTTGTTGTAGTTGTTGTAGTTGTTGTTGTAGTTGTTGTTGCAGTTGTAGTTTTAGTTGTTGTTGTAGTTGTAGTTGTTGTAGTTGTTGTTTTTGTAGTTGTTGTAGTTGCAGTTGTTGTTTTTGTAGTTGTTGTTGTAGTTGTTGTAGTTGTTTTTGTAGTTGTTGTTGTAGTTGTTGTAGTTGCGGTTGTTGTTGTAGTTGCAGTTGTTGTTGTAGTTGTTGTAGTTGTTTTTGTAGTTGTTGTAGTTGTTGTTGTTGTAGTTGTTGTTCTTATTGTAGAAGTAGTTGTTGTAGTTGTTGTTGATCCTGACTGGAGTAAACGTTTCTGACATTTCAGCACTGAGCGATCGCATTCCTGTCACATACTCTAAGATGTTTTGAATTGCTAATCAGAGAGATGAGAGGCTGGATTTTTAGCAGCTACAGCGACAATCTATTCTCGGGTCACGGGGAGCCTGTGCCTATCTCAGGCGTCATTGGGCATCAAGGCAGGATACACCCTGGACGGAGTGCCAACCCATCGCAGGGCACACGCACACACACACACACACACACACACACACACTCTCATTCACTCACGCAATCATACACTATGGAGAATTTAGAGATGCCAATCAACCTACCACGCATGTCTTTGGACCGGGGGAGGAAACCCCCAAGGCACGAGGAGAACATGCAAACTCCACACACATGGCGGAGGCGGGAATCGAACCCCCAATCGTGGAGGTATGAGGCAAACGTGCTAACCACTAAGCCACCGTTCCCCCTCCCCTTTTAGATCAACAATTACATTTAAATAATAAATTATGTGTTTTGCACTTTATATCCTTTATCACATGTGCAGGGTTTTTATAGATTTTAGTTTGGACTTTTTGTGCAAAATGAAATTATAGAGCCAAACATTTATATATTTTAATGCAGACAGGAAATGAAAACACGTAAGGCTTCAAATATACAAGCCTTACAATATCAGGATCAGAGCTTTATATATGATTTTGTATGAGGATGAGATTGAGTTTGTGAAAAAAATCCTGATATCGAACAGTAACAGTCATGAGTTTAATCCCGATCTTCGGGAAATTTGTCTTTTTTAATTGATTGGTTTTCTAGAGATCTGGCAACCCTGCCACTGTGTCTCTGCTGCTTATTATGGTTGTGGGGGAAAAACCTGGCCCTGATCCTGCTGGTTCTGGTGTGGAAATATGTATGAATAGTGCCGTTATGACACACTAATGCTTTCAAGAATGCTACTTTTAAAAGGATCCCGTTAAGTCCATTTTTTTCTCGACACGAATTAAATTCCGTCTGAGATCCAAATGAGTCTCAGAAGAGAAACAGATGATAGAGCCGAGAGAAGGAGACAGAAGCCGAGCAGTCTTCAGCTGAAGTGCTCTAATTAAACATGTTAGGACGTAATGGAGCGATTCCACGGCCTCGTCTCTCTCAGCTGCACCATTTGATCAGATCAGCGCCGAGGTAAACCGTTTCACCTCCTGAGGGCCGAGTTGCAGAGCCGACGTGATGTTCCTCACCATCATGTGGCTTTCAGTGAATTCTGAAGCAGGAGCTTCTGCTGGAGTGTAAATGTGCTGTCAGTGGAACGGAAAAGGATCTCACTAAAACCCCACAGCTTCAATTGCTAATATGTTAGCCGTTAATATTTTTAACATCAACTGCATTTTCTGGAATTCTGACAAAACTAATTCTCCTTCTCACGAAGACGTAAAGAGAGAAATGACATTTCTGTACACGTGAAGGCTTCTTTAATCTTAATGTGAAAAAATAAAAACAAAAATGGACTAAAAAAAAAAAGAGAATCTGAATGAAAAAGCTCATTTTTGCAGTTAATCTGAATGTAGCTTTAATCTCAGGCTGATATTTTTTTTGTAAATTTGTTCACATTAAAACCTGATAAAGGTTTCATTTTTAAATTGTTTAATCATGTCTTTTTTTTAAAAATTAAATAATAATAATAATTTATAGTTACATTTAATGTTGTGGAAACGTTAGTTCCTGTTGTCACTTCATTATAGCAGCTATAAACAGCAGTTCTCTCAGCAGCCTCTATTTCTTCTCTCTCTAAGAAGTTATTAAGACAAAATACAAAATGGCAGCATGTCACGTTCCTGGAAAAAACTGCAAAGAAAGAAGTACGAACTCTTCCGTCCTGAAGATGACGGAAAACTTATTCTGTGTCCATGCTAATGCCGATCTCTGACCTTGACTAGAGAGACAACTAGAGTAAAAAAAAAAAAAAAAACACTAAATAATGCAAGAGTTGTTATCTTTTAATGTGACAAGCAGAAAAAGTTACACATGAAAACACAGCATGTGGATTATAAAGTCAGAGAAATGACGTGTGAGGCTAGCATCCACTCTGCATTCACTCTCACACTGATTTATTTTTATTTAAATTTACGACTGAAGCATCAGCCAGATGGATATCAGATTGCTCGATGTAAAGAGAACCCGCTCTGAGAGAACCTGAAGCCAAAAAAATTCAGATTTGAGTTAAATCACAGGTTTAATGATCAAGAAAGCTCACCAGTGCCCTTCTTCCTGAGATGACTGAGGACTAACCTCCTTTCTTCAGCTATCTTAGAGAACATCTCCATCTGTACAGTTGAGAGCATCCTAACCAGCTGTATCTCAGTCTGGTTAGGGAATTGCTCTATTATAGAACCAAAAGCACTACAGAGGGTGGAGAAAGCCGCTCAGCGCATTATTGGGACCTCACTTCCTGCCATTGAGGACACCTCTCATCCAGCTCATAAACTGTTTACCCTCTGGGAAGAGGTTCAGGTGCCCATGACCCTGTCGCCGGTTCACCACTGTTCCTTCCTTGGACCACTTTTGATAGATACTGACCACTGCAGACCGGGAACACCCCACAAGAGCTGCAGTTTTGGAGATGTTCTGATCCAGTGGTCTAGCCACCACAATTTGGTCCTTCATCAAACTCGCTCAAATCCTTACGCTTGTCCATTTTTCCTGCTTCTAACACATCAACTCTGAGGACAAAATGTTCACTTGCTGCCTAATATATCCCACCCACTAACAGGTGCCATGATGAGGAGATCATCAGTCTTATTCACTTCACTTGGCACTGCTCACAGTGTTATGGCTGATCAGTGTATCACTTCTGTGTCTTCTTCTTTTTTTTCTTCCTGCAGTGGCTTTAGTGTGGAGGTGAAGCTCCAGAGAGGAGATGAAGTAGCGCTTTAAAGCCAGCTCATTTTCTCAAGAGGTTTTTTCAGGACTCGGTGTCTGCGCTGACAAATGCTTTCTGTGAATTCACCAGGAGTATTTGAGGACTGTGTGGCCGCCGGGAGTCACGCAGAGGTCCGGCTGTGACAGGTGTTTACTCACAGAGATAAGACAGATGGAGGGAAAGGCTGCAAAGTCAGAGAATAAAAATACACACTGAAGACTAAAAGGACCTCGGTGACATCAGCCTGACAGAGAGAGCACAGATGACACCATACAACAATTTCAACTGTTTAGAGACACTGCTAAATAGCACTGCTAGCACTGCTACTTGGAAGTGCTGCTTCATCCCGTTGATGTAATGAGTAAATAAAGACGTAAGGAGATGTGTAAGTGTGTGATGTGTGGAAGGAGTCTCCAGTGTCAGTGCTGTGCACCGGGAGGAGTAGGTGAAGCTCTCGCACGTTCTATTACATAGAACTCTAAATGGATAAGAGAATAATTAAGACTTTAATCACTAATACACAGCGTAATCGCTGATGATTTGCCGCGGCAGGAGCCGTAAATTTCCACCAGCTCTGTTTACACTCCAGCTTCCTTTAGATGGTTTTAATGATCTCTTCCTCGTCTGTATCTCATTTTATCTTATTAAACTATAACCGGATTTCAAATGACCGGAAATTACAGATAAGAGCCAAAAATAAATCATTAAATGCAAATTTATCACGATGCTCGATTCTAACAAGATGTGAAGATCAAGACGAACATCGCAGTGTGTGTGAGATGTGTGAACATCTGGGAATGGAGTCATTTTCATCTCATTTTCGTTGGCTATGACTTCTTTTTTTAGGACAAATCTCACGCTTGTCTCGCTTATGTGATTTCAGAGTGAATAAGAAGGATCTAACCCTGCCAAGCCTTTGTGATTTTCTCCATCTCTGCAGAGTGGCTTGGCAAATTGCCGAGGTCATGGAGCAACAATGATAAAGTAATTACAGAGGCACACAGAGCTTCCCTTTCTCTAAAGAACCAGCTATTAGACACTGTAAGTACCTGACATCCATCATCCAGATCCATCTCTCTCTCTCTCTCTCTCTCTCTCTCTCTCTCTCTCTCTCTCTGACCCCATCCCCATTAAGACCATCTGCCTCGGATGTCCATTGCTTCTCCTTAGAACCGCTCAGATGAACATGGGTGACAGCGCATGGCAGAGATTTCACACCCATCACTCAGAGGCTCTGGTTTTCCCACAGCGAGTGTATTCTTCACCTCTCAGCATGGGGACGGCAATTAGACAGCATGGATTTGCAAAGTAAAGGTTAGATCCATATCTCTCAGGAAATGACGGGAATAATTGAGTAATTCCAGCAGTGTTTGGGAAAATCAGATTGTACCGTATATGCTTTCAGGTTACAGTTCTTTACTTGGTATTTGTGAAGATAGCTCAAGATAAAGATAAATTATTTTCTTCCCACACAATTTTAGTGTAGACTTAATTTTCAAGGCTGTATTGTGATTTGAGATAAAAAATAAAAAAATACATCCCTTATATATAGATTCCACAAAGCCTGAGGTTCCGTCTAAAAAAGTTAAAGATGATATGAGAAACCCAAACATCACGAGGAGTTAACATCCTGCTGGTGAGACTGTGGATCAGAGTGCAGGAAAGACTTTTCCTCCTGCGTCTGGATTCTGCCCACATCTATTGTTAGAGCGTCGTCAGTGTGACAAGCGCTCGACTCGCTGATCTGAGGAGGTCACGTCAACAAAACACACACCGACAACAAGCAAAAGTCACACACTCGCATGTCCGCACAGCCTCTTAATATATCCATATATGTGCCAGCTCCAGTGGCATACAGAGATGGACCAGCTCCATCTGGGTTCTGCTTTCTGAGGACTGGAGTATTCAAAGCAGCAAACCAACACTATGTGGATGACAACAACCTCCTAATTAATTTACACACAACATTCTACACATGCTGTATCTGCATCACACAACTAATGCAGAAAGGACATTGTTCATATCACACTCTCCGTGTGTCACCCAGATGAGGATGGGTTCCCTTTTGAGTCTGGTTCCTCTCAAGGTTTCTTCCTAATACCATATAAGGGAGTTTTTCCTTGCCACACTCGCCTCAGTCACCTCAGGCTCGCTCACTAGGGGAAATTTTGTCTAACATCTAGGACTGTTTGTTTGTATGTTTGTTGTTTCTTATGTTCTGTAAAGCTGCTTTGAGACAATGCTCTTTGTTAAAAGCGCTATACAAATAAAACTGAATTGAATTGAATTGAATTGAATTGAATTGAATTGAATTGAATTGAATTGAATTGAATTGAATTGAATTGAATTGAATTGAATTGAATTGAATTGAATTGAGGAGGGCACAGTGGCTTAGTGGTTAGCATGTTTGCCTCACACCTCCAGGGTTGGGGGTTCGATTCCAGCCTCCACCATGTGTGTGTGGAGTTTGCATGTTCTCCCCGTGCCTCGGGGGTTTCCTCCAGGTACTTCGGTTTCCTCCCCCGGTCCAAAGACATGCATGGTAGGTTGATTGGCATCTCTAAATTGTCCGTAGTGTGTGATTGCATGAGTGAATGAGAGTGTGTGTGTGGGTGCCCTGCAATGGGTTGGCACTCCGCCCAGGGTGTATCCTGCCATGATTCCCAATGACGCCTGAGATAGCCACAGGCTCCCCGTGACCCGAGAGTAGACAATGAATGAATGAATTGAATTGAATTGAATTGAATCCACTCTACTAGAAGAGGGTTTGGTGTGGAGTGGGCTAGTTAAGCGTCACGTCACGATGTGGGTTTTCCGTCCTGAGTGACTGAAGCATGAGATGATAACGAGCACTGGCTAACAAAGCGAAACAATTTCTAACAGCAAGATGAGATCAGGAAGCACAGGGTGCTGATTAGAACAGGAACCTAGTCACTGGTAAGGAGCTTAATTTCACGCTGCACCTGATAGTATCAGCCATGCGGAACACTAATTATATCGGGGCAGTGGGTGGAGCAGTGGCCAGTGCAGAGGACACAGTGAGGGCAGTGGGTTTGGCAGGGGGGCAATGGGTGGAGCAGAGGATACAATGAGGGCAGTGGGTGGGTCAGGGTCAGTGGGCAGAGCAGTGGGTGGAGCAGTGGGTGGAGAAGAGGATACAGTGAAGGCAGTGGGTGGAGCAGGGTCACTGGGCAGAGCAGTGGGTGAAGCAGTGGGTGGAGAAGAGGATACAGTGAGGGCAGTGGGTGGAGCAGGGTCACTGGGCAGAGCAGTGGGTGGAGCAGTGGGTGGAGAAGAGGATACAGTGAGGGCAGTGGGTGGAGCAGGGTCACTGGGCAGAGCAGTGGGTGAAGCAGAGCGGTAGGTGGGGCAGGCACAGGGGGTGGACCACTGGGTGGACCAGAGGATATAGTGAGGGCAGTTGGTGGGGTAAGGTCACCTTACAGAGCAGTGGGTGTAGTAGAGGATACAGTGAGGGCAGTGGGTGGACCAGGGGATAGTGGGTGGAGCTGTGGAACATGTTAAAATCCTGTCCTGTTAGAAAGAGTCCCAGATTAAATTTTTGTGGAAGTCGTTAATTATCTTAAGATCCATTTTAATTTGATGATGATGATGATGATGATGATGATGATGATGATGATGACGGTGATGATGATGATGATGATGACGGTGATGACTGTGATGATGATGATGTTGATGATGTTTAGTTCTACTCATTCAGTTAGTTGATGATGATGACGGTGATGATTGTGATGATGATGATGATGATGATGATGATGATAATGGTGATGATGATGATGTTGATGATGATGGTGTTGCTGATGTTTAGTTCTACTCATTCAGTTAGTTGATGATGATGGTGATGATGGTGATGATGATTATGATGATGATGATTATGATGATGATGATGATGATGATGATGATGATAGTTGTGATGATGATGATGGTGATGATTTTGATCGTAATGATGATGTTGATGGTGATGATGATGATGATGATAATGATGATGATGTTGATGATGATGATGATGGTGGACTAAATGTTCTGCTGTGTGGGAGGTCTGACTGATGTGGTTCTTTAACTCTATAGTCTGTGTCTGTGAGACATGATTGAATCATCTAGTCGTGGTCTCAATCTCATTACTTCAGTCTTCGAGCACGGTGACATTTTCAGTCCATGAGCATTGATCAGCCGAGACAAACGCCACTTATCTCAGCGTAACAGAGTCTCAGGTTCTCTGAAGGAAATGTGGTCTGAAGCTACAGACAAAACTCTGATGATGATGATGATAATGATGATGATGATGATGTTGATGATGTAACACAGAACGTTCTGGAACTTGCTCATGTTTTCAATCACATTCATTATTTCACTCACAATCACCTCCACGCTGGAGTCCAATCAAATCTAATCAAAGTCGTCTGTTGTCCTCAAAGCTACACAAAGATTTCAGGGTGAAAATCTCACATAACCTTCTGCCTCCAGCTCTCCTCCTGCTTCTGCATCGACTTATCCGAGGCTCGGTGGAGGAAAAGACAAAATAATACCTTTAGAAATAACACAGGTTTTCTTAATTATTTCTTTCATTCTTCCTTCATTTCTTTATTTCTTTATTTATTGTCACATCACACACTGTAAAACATTATTCTTAAATATTACACTTAATAAATTTACTGCAAATTTAATACAGAAGTCATTTCTAATATAAATTATTTAATATTAGAATAAAAAATTATTAAGAAATTAAGCAAAATACAAATTTTATATTAGAATAAAAAAAATTATATAAATAAAATAGATTAAAAATAATAAATGTCCAGGAATCAGTCATTTAAAAAAAGTGCTTTTTATTTATTTTATTTTTTGTATTTTTTAACTGCTAGAAAATAAAATACTGTGTCATTCATACACAATAAAATGTAACAATAAATGGACAAAAATAACACAAAGTGTGTTTCTTTACTAAACAAAAAGAATATAAACATTGATAAACTGAACAGGAATAAAACACGTGCAGTTAAAGGAAAATAATTGACAGGATGGTGTGATGAAGTGGAGTCATGGTTACTGCTCTGAAGTCGATTCGTTTTCTATAATTTTATTCATTTAAATAAATTTTAAAGATAACATGACAAATTACAACAGTTAAACAGTTAAAAAAAAATTTAATTAAAAAACATGTAAAACTTTTATCTGTTTTTCTTTACATTTAAGATAGTTGAACATCAGAGACAGGAGTTTCTCTTTACTCTCTTTTGAACACAAAACATGATGTTCCACCTCGGACTCGTACACAGCGCTGACACTGGAGACTTAATTATCACATGTTATGGACTCTGCTGTGAAAGTGAATTTAATCCGGATCAGAGCACGTAGATGAGAACGAGAGCTGTTATTTTAATAACGAGGTATTTTTCTTTTTTAAGATTTTCTCTCACATGGTGAATAGCAGCCTCGCCATTTGGATCCGGAGTGCTGGTGCTGATCTCACGCTGCTCCGGGGTGGGTTCTCTCAAATGTCAGGAGGTCCGAGTGCTCCACGCTGCAGACGAGCGCTGGGCAGAACCGATGCCCTTTAGCTCCAGAGACCTTTAGCTCTTTTCTGAAAGAGGAAACATGCTGCGGCTTTAAAAACAATCCCAAAACGTTCTGCTCGTGCTGTCTGTAAACACTGTGAGAGCTTTGGAGCAGGTTCTTGCACCCGAGGTCATGTCACATTCCTTTCATTTTCATTTCATATATTATATATCAATAAGAACTCAGATCTCCATCAATTATGTGTAATGAGATTTTAATTCAACATTAAATTTTAGTTTTAAGCAGATTTATATATATATATATATATATATTTTTTTTAGTTACTTATTGATTAATTTTGTTTATTGTTGCTGCAGAATTAGTTCTAGCCGTAATTAGTTTAATTAATTAGTCATTTTAAATATCCTTGTGGAGCTGTATATAGAGTTATAAAATGCTGAAAAATAAATGTTAAAAAGTAAAGATAATAAACAAACAAACAAATAACTTAATTAATAAATATTCATGACCATGAGATTAACTGAATTTGACTAAATTAAAAAATATATATATTATCTATTCTTTTTTTGTTAATTTATTTAGTTATTTTTAGTCTTTTTTGTAATGGGACCATGTTATTTATTTATTTATTTTTCTCATAATTATTTATTTTAAATTATTAATAAATATATTATTATTATTGTTAGAGTTATTAAGGATAGAGATGGAAGGGTGCTCACATGTGAGGAGAGTGTACAGAGGAGATGGAAGGAATACTTTGAGGAGTTGATGAATGAGGAAAATGAGAGGGAAAAAAGAGTAGAAGGGGTGAACTCTGTGGAACAGAAAGTAGATAAGATTAGAAAGGATGAAGTCAGGAAGGCTTTGAAGAGGATGAAAAGTGGGAAGGCAGTTGGTCCTGATGACATCCCGGTGGAGGTCTGGAAGTGTCTGGGAGAGGCAGCAGTGGAATTTTTAGCTAGTTTGTTCAACAGGGTTTTAGAGAGTGAGAAGATGCCTGAGGAATGGAGAAGAAGTGTGTTAGTGCCGATCTTTAAGAATAAGGGTGACGTGCAGAGTTGCAGCAACTATAGGGGGATAAAGTTGATGAGCCATACAATGAAGCTATGGGAAAGAGTAGTGGAAGCTAGGTTAAGGAAGGTAGTGGAAATTTGTGAGCAGCAGTATGGCTTCATGCCCAGAAAGAGCACAACAGATGCAATTTTTGCTCTGACAATTTTGATGGAGAAGTATAGGGATGGTCAGAGGGAGTTGCACTGTGTGTTTGTAGACTTGGAGAAAGCGTATGACAGGGTGCCAAGAGAAGAGCTGTGGTACTGTATGAGGAAGTCAGGAGTAGCAGAGAAGTATGTCAGAGTGGTGCAGGACATGTATGAGAGGAGCAGGACAGTGGTGAGGTGTGCTGTAGGTCAGACAGAGGAGTTCAATGTGGAGGTGGGACTGCATCAGGGATCGGCTCTGAGCCCCTTCCTGTTTGCTATAATGATGGACCAGTTGTCAGAGGAGGTCAGACAGGAGTCTCCTTGGACAATGATGTTTGCAGATGACATTGTGATCTGTAGTGAGAGCAGGGAGCAGGTGGAGGAAAACCTGGAGAGGTGGAGGTTTGCGCTGGAGAGAAGAGGAATAAAAGTCAGTGGTAGTAAGACTGAGTACATGTGTGTGAATGAAAGAGAGGGAAGTGGAACAGTAAGGTTACAGGGTGAAGAGGTGAAGAAGGTACAGGAGTTTAAGTACTTGGGGTCAACAGTCCAGAGTAATGGAGAGTGTGGGAAAGAGGTAAAGAAGCGAGTGCAGGCAGGTTGGAATGGGTGGAGAAAGGTGTGGGGAGTTCTGTGTGATAGGAAAATATCAGCGAGAATCAAGGGGAAGGTGTACAGGACAGTGGTGAGACCGGCCATGCTGTATGGTTTAGAGACAGTGTCACTGAGGAAGAGACAGGAGTCAGAGCTAGAGGTAGCAGAGCTGAAGATGTTGAGGTTCTCTTTGGGAGTGACAAGATTGGACAGGATTAGGAACGAGTACATAAGAGGGACAGCTCATGTTGGACGTTTGGGGGACAAAGTTTTGGAGGACAGATTAAGATGGTTTGGACATGTTCAGAGGAGGGAGAGTGAGTATATTGGTAGGAGAATGTTGGACATGGAGCTGCCAGGCAGGAGGCAAAGAGGAAGGCCAAAGAGGAGGTATATGGATGGAATAAATGAGGATATGAAGCTAGTGGGTGCAAGTGTTGAGGATGCAGAAGATAGGGATAGGTGGAGAGAGATGATTCGCTGTGGCGACCCCTGAAGGGAAAAGCCGGAAGAAGAAGAAGAAGATTGTTATTATTATTATTGTTGTTGTTATTATTATTATTATTATTATTATTGTTATTATTATTTATTTTTATTTTTTTACTTCCTTTTATTGTGAAGCACGCTGAGGTGCTTTTTATGTCTGAAAGCTGCAATATAAATAAAAATTATTTTTAATTAAGAATATCTGACCAAACAGAATCCAGAATTCTCCAGCGCTGTTAAAATGTAAAGCTTTCTGTTTACAGTCGGCTGTGCAATAAAATCATTCTGATGCGATATAAAGTGCATCCGTTATACTTGAGTGGAAAAGTCATGTCTGTTACAATGTCACATCTACTCATAAATTTTAGCACCCTTTATAATAATCAGTAACAATAACTAACTAAAAGTTTAAGCAGGAGAGATCTCACATGCAGGGGAAATGTCACACTTCCTGTTTGCAGGCTTCATAAAAACAGACTATATAAATACTAATATTTCAAACATTAATATAGATGCATTTAGACAGTCCTTCATTAGCAGTATATGCATCATCCTCCTCGACGTTTTCTGTGCCTGCAAACGTGGCTAACGCTCCATTAGCGTAAATAAAGCTAGGTTAATGAGTTTGTTGTTTTCCTCTGGAAAGAAAACATTAGTCCTTAATATTAATGAACTTATTTTCTACGCATAACATAACTCCAATTCCCATTTCTAATCTCGCATAGAGTTAATGCCTTGATGGAGAAAATTAAACTGTTCTGAGAGCTGGGAATTTATCTGTAAAACGCAGTTGGATTGCAATTTAAAAACTTCGAAACGAAAGATTAATCCAAAAATAATGAGTTTCTTTATGCAGCATTAAAAAGAGCCCCAAGTGACGTCTCCCTGCGGGTCTCCACGGGTCACTTCTGGGTTTTATGAAATTGAGAACGTTTCCCAGTATGTGCTGGGATTGCAGGTTAATGACTGGGAAACAGGTGTGGGATTTGTGGTATGTCGTAGCTTAGTGGTTAAGGTGTTGGACTACTTATCATAAGGTTGTGAGCTCAACTAAAAAAAAAATGGTAATACACATCCGGAGAACAACTCAAAATTAAAAAGTCAGGAAAAGAAACATGACTAGCGATACTAAAATCCTACATTCTTATAAAGAAAAAATTTTTTTTTCAAGGGTTCTTCCCCTTCTATCAAGGTTCTACTTGGAACTCATTTTGTTTTTTCAGACCTTCTACTTGTCCTCATCTTTCTTCTCCTCCTTGACTTGCTCTGGTGCTGCCTCTTCCTTCACCTCCTTCTGCCCCTCATCTTCATCCTCATCCTCTTCCACCTCCTCCCCAGCATAGCGTTCTATCTGAGCGATGCGCTCCTTCAGGTTTTGCTCAGTTTTCTTGTAATCTGTGAGCAGTTTCTTGATTTTGGCCTGCATCAGCTCCATGCTGTTATAAATTCGGTTGACTCTGTCCTCCAGGTCCTTCTGGTCTGGCTTCAGGTTGGCTGGATCCAGGTCAATCAGACCATCTTTCATCAGGATCTGCCTCCCCTTTTCCTCCAGCATGCTTTTGGCGTCAGGGTACTCAGTCAGAGCTTCCATTAAGTCATCCTTGGACAAGCAGAAGAGGTCTGAGTATCCGATGCTGCGGATGTTAGCTGTCCTGCGGTTCCCTGCTTTGCTGCCTTTGATGTTCAGAATGCTGATCTCACCAAAATAACTTCCATCACCCAGAACACAAAACTGCGTGACGCCGTCATCCGCCACCACGGCCAGTTTTCCCTCCTTGATGATGTACATCTCGCGGCCGATGTCACCCTTGCGGCAGATGTAATCACCGGGGCTAAACACCTGAGGACGAAGTTTAAGGATGAGCTCAATTAGCAGTCCAGCTTCACAGTCTGCGAAGATCCTTACCTTCTTCAGAGTATCCAGGTGAACGTTCATACCAATCTCAGCTCGCAGCTTGTCTGGCAGGTACCTGAGCACCTCCCTTTCGTCTTGCGCCTTCTTATTGGTCCAGAGATAGTCAAACCACTTGATGACGCGCTTCTCCAGGTCCTTGCTGACGTGCCGCACATGCATGTACTGCTTGATGTTGTCGATGCGAGCCTGAAACTGGGCTTGGGCCGCGTTCATGTTGGAGATCATTGTTGCGATATTCCCAACAATGGTGGCGAAGATCAGGACACCAACTAGGAAGTCTACGACATGGAAGAGGAACTCGGAGTCTAGCTCAGGAGAAGGTGTTTCCCCGATGGTGGTGAGAGTAAGTGTGGACCAGTACAAGCTGAAAGAGTACTTCCTCAACAAGTCCCCAAACTCAGGCTCTGTGAGCGCCGGGTAGACCCAGGGATCTGCACCAAAACCGATCGATTTGGAGAAGGAGAAGTAGAGGCACGCATTCCAGTGGATGATGATGATGATATACATGACCAAAGTGCAGATACGGAAGATATTGGGGTAGTTGGTCATGGTCTGAGAACGGTCAAAGAACTCAAACATGCGGTTGAGGCGCAGCAGCTTGTTGATCCGGATCTCGGGGTAGTCCAGTCCTAGGATGAAGTACAGCACGTCGGTGGGAACCATGGAGATGACATCCAGCTTGAACTGACCGCTGTCCATGTACTGCTTGATCAGGAGCTTCTGATCTTTGACAAGTAAACCCTGCTCGAGATATCCTGCACAAAACAAACACAAACAGCACACAGGAACGTCGGCCTACTGCACAGAACATACAGAGAAATCAAATCTTTATTGAAGTTAAATCAAGTTCTGACCGGTTCTTGCTCTGAAGGCCATGTCAGCCAGATACAGCAGATCACAGAAGTAGTCCAAGAAGAACCATGTGAACAGATGTTTATGCTGCAGCTCTTCAAAGCAAGCTCTGGAGCAAAGAAAAGATGGATTATTGCAATTTTGATGCTTCAGCAACACGAATAACACACGCCTTTCTACAAAATACTCATCAAGACTCAGAGAGCGTTGCAGAAGATATCAAGGAAAAGCCATCACTAGGAAAACATCTCAATAGTGATAGAAGGGTTTAATATAAGTGTCAAATATTTTGAATATGAAATATTGAATATTTTTAATAAGAGGTCTTTATAAACCAAAAATAAAGTACCTCAGCTTGGTTTTTGAGACAGATTTCAAGTTTTAATGTTTTTCGATTGGAAGAATTAAAATTCTGCATCTTTATAGAAATAATGCTGGGTTAGGGTTAGGGTTAGGGTTAGAAAAAATGTTTAGAAATCATATATTTGATTCATTGTAATCTTATAAAAAGAAATACAAAATCTATTAAAGATATTTAAATGATACCATTTATTCTAAGATACCATTTATTTATATATTTTATTTTATTTTATTTATGTTTTTCTTTCACGACATAATTATTAGCCTTTGTTTGTATTATGTAATATTTTGGGGGAAAAAACACAACAAAAATATATGTAAATTTTACACACCAAACTTTATTTACTGTGTAAAATGTTCTAGGTACTGCATGAGGAGAGAATTTTGAAATTTACACAAAAAAACAACAACACTGAATTGGTCATTTTTCACCAGATGGATGGTTTAGCGTGCAATCAGACGTCCTTCGCTTGTCCAGCTCATCTGGACGCTGTTCACGCACATGGAGCTGATTTCAGATTGTAGAAGCAGCTTTAATTCCTCTTCAGGATCATCAAGCTGATTAAACATCTCACCTGACCGTCACCTCTCACCTCGCAATGATCATGGTCCAGTTGTACATGACGGGCAGCGTGATGACTAGCAGCCACTGGTAGTACAGGTTACTGGCCGGATTAATCACAAACACCTCCTTCGGCCTGGAACCAGGACACGAGCGAGAGGCGCTGATTACTGACCAGATCTCATACAAAAACCAAACAATAACACTCTGTCCACTTACCCTTCTTTTTTCTCCTTCTCTTTCTCCTTCTCCTTCTCCTTTTCCTTCTCTTTCTCCTTTTCTTTCTCATTCTCCTGCTCCTTCTGCTCCTTCTTTTTTTTCTTCTCTTTCTTCTCTCTTTTTCTAGTGAAAACACCATTAGAGAAGATTGAAGTTAAGTTGTCTTTATTTGTCACATATACATTACTGCACAGTGAAATTCTTTCTTCGCATATCCCATCCTTGGAGGGTTGGGGTCAGAGTGCAGGGTCAGCCATGATGCAGTGCCCCTGGAGCAGGGTGGGTTGGGGGGCTTGCTCAAAGGTCCACATTAGCAGCTTGGCAGTGCTGGGACTTGAACCCCGATCTTCCAGTGAATGATCCAGAACTAAGATTTGAGACATGACACACCAGACACTCTGGATTTCTAGAACATACTCACTCTTTTTTCTCTTTCTTTGCTTTCTTCTTCTTCTCTTGTCTAAAAAAAGAAACAGAATGAAATCATACCTGATCACATGACTGTAATTTTTATTAATATGTTATTAATATTACTGAATTATTAAACATTTGTTTGTGTGTGTGTGAGATCACTGTACTCTTCATTGTTGTTGCTGTTGTTGGTGTTAAAGTGTGTTATCGGGACAGAAGAAGGACAGAAGTCTTCCTCGCTGTCTTCTCGCTCCATGATTGGAGACATTCGGGGAGGAACTAAGCTTCTCACGATCGTCATGGTGATTTATCTTCTAAACGTTCTGTTTATCTGTCAAATTACACACAAGGACAAATATTTGGAATATTTCACATGGTTTAAAATGGTTTCTAATGATCAGTGTCTTCATTTTCTGCTTTTAGTGATACTGTGATTCGATTGTTTGATTGTTAAGTAAATTTTGGACTGAAAAAAAAAAAGATTAATTAAAATTAATTTCATTATTAGGAAAATGATCAGAATGTCCTTGATGTCGTCATGCCATTAGCATAGATGCTACTTCACTACATGCTGCTTAGTTGCAGCAAAGAAACCTTGTAAAAAAATGTTGATTTATTTATTTAGGTTAAATCTGTATGCAATAGGCTAAGACTGAACATTAAAAATGATAATAAAAAAAAAATAATAATCTTACATTTTTGAAGAAATAAAATACACCACAATTGTGAAATCCCCTGATTATTTTCACATCCCCAAGAGTTTTATTCCTCTTATGACACATCAGTCTGCTTAAGCGTAATCCGTTTAGGTGGCCCATCGTTGCTATAGAAACACTACGGTGTTGTTTAATATATTGTGATCTAATCACACTCCTCTACAGATCTGTGGTGTAAATACAAAATAACCATCAGACAGTGCTAATGATAGTTACAGTGTTTTTTTACTCACCAGGTTTCAGGTCTCCGTGTGACCCAGGTGATGAGGTAGAGTCAAATTCACCTGCTCTAATGAGGTCATAATTATGTACACAAGCGGAGAGCAGTTTGTCCTTTTGGAGAGTTTGCTGAGACTCTGAAAAGGATTGAGACACTGATAAGAGGATGAAGTGACAGTTGCAAAGTCGGCATATCTCTCTCTCTCTCTCTTTCTCTCAGTGTCTATCTCAGTCTCTCTCTCTCTCTCTCTCTCTGTCTCTCTCTCTCTCTGAGAGTGTGTATGAGGATGTCAGCACTGTCAGCTCTCTCCCTGAGGCATGACGCATGATTTGCGCACCTTTCTTTTTTTTGTAATAGCGATTTAATTTTTGATTCAGTTTTCTTGCCTTAAATCTGTTTTCGGAGCAGCTACGATCCACACCACCACCACCACCACCACCACCACCACCCACATTCCCTTGCTTCCAGATTTAGCTTTGCTCACCATTTCTTGCTCTCTTTGTAGCTCTGATAAGGCGTTACACCTCTGTTTTCTCTCCGTGTGAAGGAGGGAAAGGTGTGCGGGATTTACCCCGGGGCAGAAACACTTGCTGACTCGGCAGATCTTCTGATCCTATTAAAGCAAGCTGCGTCTCGTTAGTAACAGGTTCAGCCATCATTTCTACAGCTTTAATCTCGGCCAAGTGCAGAGTTAATGTACAGAGTGAGTGTAGAATTAACACCCAGGCTGGACGGAGATATTTCTAAGAAATTAGACAGAGTTTAGTGATAAATAGAAATAAAATTCACTCAAATTCGAATGTTTTGATTCGTTCCGAGAACAAACAGCAGGACTGATGTGACTTTCTGGCCAGGATGAATTCAGATATTCCTTTAATTCTACAGGATTCGCTCGGTGAAATCACAGTCAGTGAAACATACAGAAGTGTAAAGCAGTTTGAATTGAATCCAGACTCCTGGAACACTGAGATTTTATTAAGGGAATCAGTTAAAGTGGAATTATGAGTTAGAAATTCAGAGTTTTTACTGAAGGAACTCAAAGCACTGTGATGAATAGGCCTTTTGATTGAGCCTCATTTTCCTCGTAAACTGAAATCGGTGTTGTAATTAAAGACGCTCCTTACTGCAGGACTTGGGGCATTTTTTATTAGTATGTTTTTTATGAAACAGAACAGACTTTAATCCTCACACATCGAACTACTACAATTCAGTTACAAATACATTTCTTAAGAAAAAAACAAACCGCAACAAAAACATGTCATATTCTTGATCAGGTGATCAGACCAAACTTTCTACAGCTTCAGACTTTATTACATCACTGTGTCTGATTAAGAGAGATGGTTTATGGAAGATACGGAAGAGAAGATTCTGTCGCTGGATCAAAGCTGTCTGCAACATTGACCTCAGCATTAGGAGCGTCTGTTGCCAGAAGATAATCGCGAACTTCATGGTCAGCTGGGGCATCAGTGGAAACAGCAGCAGGGTCATTGGTTAGTTCTTCAGCTGCTGGCTCAGCACCTTCAGCACCATCAGCTCCTTCGGCACCTTCAGCACCTTCAGCTCCTTTGGCTTCTTCATCTTCTTCATTTTCTTCTGCCTCATCAGAGTTTAGTAGTGCTGCATCTCCAGCTTGGTAGGATCCATTAATCTGAGGTTTTGGATTAAAAAAATCCAAGTGTTAATTCAGCTCTGAAATAAAGCCCATGGCTCTGAAGCTCTCCTGAATGGTGTTGTGTGTGTGGAATTTATTTTTATATCATACACACTGACCTGAGGTGGAGGCGGAGCTGCAACACCCTGTAGACCAAAAGAACCTGAGATGATAAACCTGAGAATTATCAGACTGAGGGTTCAGACGGTTTATCAGCACTGACCTGCTGCTGCAGACGTTCATACATCCGGTACAGTGCCATCATCTGGAGGATGGAGTGAGGCTGAGCTGCTTCCTGTAACCAGGACATTTCATACATCTGTATACGACTTGACTCACTGTATCACTTCATCTCCATTATTAATAATTAGACAATATGAAAAAAAAAAACAGTGATGGAGCCATGATTTTACTCACCAGTAAAAAATTTTCAAATGAACTTCAGCATGTCTCCAGGTTTAGTAACTAACACATGATCAATAATGTCAAAAAGTCAGACTGATTATAATCAATATCTTACCTCATCGCTGTCACTTTCAGGTAGCTGCAAAATCATTAATAATACATACAACTCTCATTAATACAAATATTATTCATATTTAAATTAAAGCTCAAAGCAATTTAGAAAAAAAGAATTAAAATATATTGCAAAAGGATCAAATGTGTAACATTTAATGAAAATATTAATAAAACAACCATAACATTAACAAGTAACAAGAAATTGGAAAAAATAAACTATTTCTGAAATGGATTATTAAAAAATTCAGTAGAGTTGCAGTAGAATTAATGGATAAACTCACAGGAGCTGTTAGTGAGAGGACCAGCAAACTCAAGAAGAACATCAGAGTCTTCATCTTCATCTGGGGAGAGAGAGAGAGAGAGAGACTTTGACTTTTACCAAACTTTATTTACACAAGTCACATATTATACACAGAGTGACTTAATGAGTAAGTAAATAAATAGATAAATAAATAAATAAAATAAATAAGTGCATTCAAATAATTTTCAGTAAATGAGTTAAACAGCAGTGATGATTAGCGTAGCTCTGCTGCAAAGTTAAGTTCTCCTTCTGCAACAGAGCACACAGCATTCTCACAGCACCACACACACTTAAACATGTCCAAATCATTCATACTCTTATAAAAATTAAAATCAATTAAAATTCTTGACTTGATCAGCCTCTTTAAAATTCTTGTGGCCTCGCAGTCAGTGTTTTGTGCTACCCGGTTTTTTCGGGTCAGGTATATTGCCATTTTTGCCTGACCAAAGATAAAATTGATCAGTTGGCACCTGAACCTGTGTTTCCTGACGTACTTAAAACCCAGAATAAAACACTGAACAGTAAAATCAACATTAAAAGACCTTAAAATGCTCCGTAAAAACACACACAGTGACTGTAACCTGGAGCAGTGAATAAAAGCATGAAAAACAGTTTCTCTCTGTGAACAGAACGGACAGTCATGTAAAACATCAGGGTTTAAAACAGAGATAAAAGAGTTCACAGAGATAATACCATGTAAAATCCTCCACTGGAGGTCAGCAGCTTTTTTGGTTAATGGTGGTTTATACAGTGCTCTCCACTCTGGTTTAACATCATCATTAAAACCCAGAACATTTCTCCATGGGGTGTCTACCCTCCCACTCAGCTTCTTCTTGTTTAAAACCTTAACACAGGCTCTGTAGAGCAGCTTCCCTGACACTGACCCAAAGTCCATCTCCCCTTCGCTCCGGCACTCCAGGAGGGGGCCCGCACACCCGTCGAGGTCAGGAGCGATGTTCAGCCGGGGAAAAGATTCGTCCTCTGCAGGACCAGTCTCTGTATGTTGATAGTCCATCAGCTGAACACGCTCCTCTGATGTAAGTGCAGACCTCCAGCGGTGAAGGAGCTGATTGACAACACGCCGGGACCGCAGTCCCATACGCGCTGCCAGGTCCTCTGCCCTTGACAAGTCTGACCCCGCGACGTTCACGAGCTCCCGGAGCGTCACAATGCCCGAGGAGACGAGTGTTCTGGACAGTGCAGGGACGGTCACACCGGAGATGTCCAGTCGCCCGCCATATACCAGAGGCTCCTCCAGCAGCCAGTGTACTGATCGACAGCCCTTGTTTTGCTTTTTAAAAACATTCCAGATCTTAAAAAGTCCACGGTAAAACATTGGTAATCCAGAAATGTCCAGCATTTTGGTGTCCATTAAAAACAAAGCTCTGTCCAGCCCCAGTCCTTTAACTGTGTGTAATAATCCACTGGCTGCTGCTCTCCATACTAGGTCTCTGGGTCCAGTGAGGAGTCTCTGGATGAACTGGAGTCGGAAGGCTGCGGCTCTGCTAGATAGCTGGACCAGCCCCTGCCCTGCTTCCTCTTTCGGCAGGTGGAGAACGCTCTGTGGAATCCAGTGTAGACCGTCCCAGAAGACGTCCACCAACTGGGCCTGGATGTTTGCTAGCAGGTTCGGCGGCGGATCTACGCATGCCAGCTTGTGCCAGAGGGACGACGCGGCGAGGTTGTTGATAACCAGCGTTCGCCCCCTGTAAGACATCTTCGGGACCAGCCGCTTCCACCTGCTCAGTCTGCCCTTCACGTGCTCTACAGAACCTTCCCAGTTTTTGTTTAAAAATTCATTGGTCCCCAGGTAGACACCCAAATATTTAAAACCACCTCTTTTCCACGCTAAGCCTCCTGGTAGTGTAGGTTGCCCACCTCCCCACTCCCCAACTAAAATGGCTTCACTCTTTGTCCAGTTAACCTTGGCAGAGGATAAAATCTGAAAGTCATTTAAAATAGCAGCTAAAACATTCACGTCTTCTTGTGTGTTTATCATGACTACCAGATCATCTGCATAAGCTGATAAATATACTGAGGCATTAGCGTGTGGAATATTAAAACCAGATAGAAAACTCCTTAACTTGTTTAAAAGAGGTTCAATCGCCAGAGAGTACAACATGCCTGAGAGGGAACAGCCCTGCCTGATCCCTCTGTACACTCTAAAAGGGGCACATAAACCACCATTAACCTTTAGTACACTCTCAATTTCACAGTACAACACCCTGATCATGGCTACAAAACCTGGGTTGAACCCGAAGGTTTCCAGCACCTTCCACAAATATTCATGCTCAACCCGGTCAAAAGCCTTTTCCTGATCTAGGAAAATCAGACCAATCTTCAAGCCCAATAGCCTGGAGACGTCCAAAATGTCACGAATCAAATACACGTTATCGAATATGGACCTATCAGGCACACAGTACGTCTGGTCCTGGTGAATAAGCCGCTCCATTACCTTAGTCAGTCTCGAGGCTAATGCTTTTGAGAGCAGCTTGTAGTCAGTGCACAATAGTGAGACGGGGCACCAGTTCTTCAGGTGTGTCAGGTCTCCCTTTTTCGGCAGCAGGGTCAGGACGGCCCTCCTGCAGCTCAATGGGAGCTCACCTCTCAGTATACTGTCCCGTAGGACATCCAGCACGTCCTGCCCTATGACAGCCCAGAAAGCCTTGTAAAACTCAGCCGGGAGACCATCTATACCTGACGCCCGTCCATTCTCCATTCTCTGGAGAGCCTCATGAAGCTCCTCCAGCGACAGCTCCCTGTCCAATTCTCTGGCCGCTCGCTCAGAGAGCTTTGGCAGGCCCACGAGGAAGCTGTCCTCCACCACTTGTGCCCCTGACCACTCACTGCTGTACAGCTTTGAGTAAAAGCTTACTGTCTGCTTGCGAATTTCAGTGGACTCAGATAAGAGATCCCCTGATTCTGTTCGCACAGCATGTATGAACCTTTTCTGTCCATTCTTTTGCTCTAAACTGAAAAAGAACTTAGAAGGAGCGTCCATCTCGGCTGCGCTTTTAAAGCGCGAGCGGACCAGCGCCCCCTGTGCTGTAATGTCTAACAGGTCGTTCATTTTGGCTTTTTTACTTTTGAGGGCTTCAATATGCCCTCGATCTCCGGTGGCCTCCAAACGCTGGAGTTCCACTATTTCTATCTCCAGAGCTTTCAGAGATCTAACAATGTCTCTTGTGACGTTGAGAGTGTACTGTTGACAAAAAACTTTGATTTGTGCTTTAGTAAAATCCCACCACAGCTGAAGTGAGCTAAAAGCTGCCTTTTCTGATTTAAAACAATTCCATAAATAAGTAAAAGACTCTCTAAAATTAGCGTCTTCTAAAAGTGCAGTGTTAAAATGCCAGTAAGCACTCCTAGGTTTAACGTTCTCTTTAGTGACCGTACACTGTACCATGCTATGGTCAGAGATACTTACTGGAACAATAAAACACTGTGTAAAAAGCGTTAGCTGGTGTTTAAAACCATAAAAGCGATCTAGTCTCGCCAGGGAGAGTGAGTTGTCTACGGCATGGGCCCACGTGTACTGTCTCTTGTTCTTATTAAAAATTCTCCATATGTCACTTAACTTGTGGGCCTCTATCACCTCGCACAGACGCTTACAGGAAGCCACATGAGGTTCTGCGTGGTTCCGATCCAAATCATCCGTAGTACAGTTAAAATCTCCACACAGGATTAAAATATCTGCAGTGTCGCAGTCGGCAATAACATTGCTCAACGTGTCTAAAAAAACCATCCTCTCCACTGCACTGGTGGGAGTGTACACACAGATAAAAACTAAAACCTCAGTCTCATAAAAAGCTTTCACTTTTAAAAGCCTCCCAGTTAAAATCTCTTCAACTGAATAAGAACAAGGGATAAAATTGCGAGCAAAGAGCAAGGCGACTCCACCACTGAGTGATGTGTTATGGCTTAAAATCACCAACCCATCCCACTCCTTCACCCAATCAGCAGCATTGCTGATATCACTGTGGGTTTCCTGCAGCATGACAACATCAATGTGCTTCTGCTTTAAAAGACCATAGAGTTTAGCTCTCTTATTCTGCTCTCTTGCTCCATTAATATTTAAGCTCACAATATTAATTCCCATCATTAAAATAAATAAAATAAATAAAACCAGACAGAGGGTAAAAACCACTCTAACATAAAAAACACCACACATTACTCATCGTCAGAGTTTTCCCTATTCACTCTCGTTATCAGTTTCTTCAGACGGAAAATTTCTACATCAACAAACGCTCCTTCTCTTCTGAAGAACTTAACATCGTGAATGAACTGTTTGCGGTCAGGGAAAAACTCTTCCAATGCGACATTCTTCTGCCATTTGGTGTTCCTTAAAAACTCTTTAATGTCCTCTGCACTATGAACGACATTAATCTGTTCCTCTTGAGAGTCAAAAGATAAAACCGAGTCTGAGATGCAGTCAT
>JAUCMX010000029.1:1099281-1104281 GCA_033459395.1 Hemibagrus guttatus | reverse complement strand
GTGGCATTTTATTTTACAGAACAATAAATAAATGTAGAATTAAAAGAGTGATTATGTGTAAAGCAAACAGTTTTCTTTTAACTACACTGTATGTTGGATTTTAAAGTACTTTGTGTAAATTGTTGTAGTAACTAAACAAACTACGATGTTTGTACAGTGTTGATGGTTTTTTTTAAACCTTTTTAGTAGCTTTTTTTGTCAAAGTAGTGGATAATAATATTATAATATATAATATAATAAAAATATATATTTCCTCATTTGTTTCTTATGTCTCTGGGTTATATATTTAAAAATATAAAAAAAAATAAAATAAAATAAAATAAAACAAACAAATAGATAAATAAATATTTTCCACATGCAAACGTTGCATCGTTTATTATTTTACTATTAAATGATGTAGTTTTTCAATAATATTTTATTCAAATTTTACCCGTAGCACCGAAGACAGTTTAAGGTACTAGTGTATGTAGTTCAGTATTTATTAAGCGCTACGTCTCATACATCTGTCCCACAATTCCTACACATTTACTTCTTTAAGTGCAGATAAAATAAAGCAGACTGACATCGATACAGGAAATATATCAGTCTCTACAGTAGCTGTGTGTTTGTGTATTTGTGTGGTGTTATTTGTCTTACCCTGGGTGGCTGCTGCTGCTGGGGGCCGGTCTGTGGTGGATAACTGAAGGGGAAAATCTAGAAAAAACACATTAAATTAAAGTTTCCAATCAAATTAAACAAATGGAAACATGTAGAAAAGGTTCATTTCAACAAGTCAAGCAGCTCACATTGGGGATTTGCGGCAACACGTTTGGAAACACCTGAAAAAAAGAAACAGAAATTATGGCTTAGTATTCCTGACAGATGCATGCTGGGTAAACTGAACAAAAGTGAATAAAAGGAGAGGAAGAGTGTTACCTCGCCCGTTCTGAAGTTGTAGGGATAATACTAAAACACCAGAAAAAACAACACACACTCAGAGCAGAAGCTACTGCTACACAACAGTGTGTAGAAAAATACACAACATCCCTGTAATTAGTAATAATAAGACCCCGAGCTGAGGCGTTGAGGTAAAGACCTGCTCCGGTGTATAATTATCACCTCGTCTCTCACTACTAAATACTTTTATTTTCTACATGGAAGTGCTGTAGAGTTTATTATATCTTTATTCACGTTCATACTAGGTTCAGTCCAAATGACACCATCAAAGTACCAGAAACATCTGAAGTAGCTTTATTAAATTAATGATAATAAACTGTAGAGGAATAAAGTGATAAAGTGCTTTAGAGATGAAATACTTACAATTTCTACACTCTTTTTACCAGGAGCTTTGGGGAGAGAGTACTTAATAAAACCCTGAGGAATAAAAAACAAACAGAAATCAGAGAAAATCTCTCCACAGTACAACTTTTGGGTTGCCAGATTGGATCACTGTTTCAAAAGAGAAAAAAAAGCAGACGTTTTTATAGCCACAGAATAGCCAACTGAAATAAACGGCATAAAAAATATACTTAAGGTTGCCAGATTGGATCAGTAAAATCACTTTTTCAAAAGATGAAAAAAAAAAAAAAAAAAAAAAAAAAAAAAATATATATATATATATATATATATATATATATATATTCGAGGTTGCCAGATTGGTTCAGTACAATCACTATTCCAAAAAAAATTATGAAAATTATACCCAAGGTTGCCAGATTGGATCAGTACAATCACTACGTCAAAAGAGAATAAACAGGCAAAGTTTTTTTTATAGCAACAGAACAGCCATCTGAAATCAATGTCATAAAAGGTATAGTCAAGGTTGCTAGATTGGGGACACCCATTTTTTCACCCTTCTTTAATCATAGAAAAACAAAAAAAAACCTGTATATTGTTCAAATGCTATTTTCAGGCCCTTGATTTATATTCATCATTATATGATTTCAATACTACTTTTAAAAAGAAATATACATCCTCAAACTCAAAGAGTTAGTCAATCTGGCAACCTATACTGAGTACAGTATAATGAACTCACAGTTGCAGATCCTTGTCCTGCTGCAGTTCCCTGGAAACCTGGATGAAACAGCTGGAAAAAAAAAATAATAATAAAATAAAAAAAAAAATATATATATATATATATATATATATATGTATGTGTGTGTGTGTGTGTGTGTGTGTGCATGTTTATTAATGATGCATATTTGATTCTACAAGTAACATTTTATCTTGAAGTTGAGTCATGTCAACTGGACTTCCGCTGCTCGGACGAGTAGTGAAGTGTTGTCCAGTTGACGTGACTCACCTTGTAGATAACTGGACCTGGATGACCGAGGATCTTCACAGACATGTAACATTATATTTTGAGGGAATTTAAAGCACCTCTATGCTGATAGGAGTGTTCACTCCAGGCTGAAGATGTGCTGGAAGACCAGGAAACATGCTGTTCGTCCCCTAGAGATCGTAAACACGATCAGAAAAGTGAAAACCTTCACGATATTAGTGTATAAACATTGATTACTACACTTTTATATAAAGAGATAAAAGCAAGTCACTGTCAAGATCTGCTTGAGTTTAAAAAAAGTTTCTAAATTTCATCATTCATCAAATTCGTCATGTCTGAATCTGTTCGCTAATCAGCTAATTAAGTTAATTTAAAAAAAACAAAAAAACAACATATCCAAGCTGGAGAAATGTATGTACTCATTTACTAAACCTAACAAAGTTTAAGGCAAACTTTAGCTTTGTGATGAATTTCAAATGCTGAGATTTAATTAATAAATTTAAATAATAATAAAATACAAAAAAATAAAACTGATAAAATAAATGTTTTTTCATTAATTTAAATGACAAATAAAATATGATAAATGAATTGGATAATCTAACAAAAAACCTTTTAACAAAGTCAGAAAGAATTAGTTTGTTTTCTGTAGATATTAAAATTTCATAATTTTTGTATAAAGTACAAATATTTAAAAAAAAAAAAAACAGTAAAGGACGTATAATGAATTTTTATTCTTTTCTTTCTATTGATTTAATATTTGTAGCCAAAGATTCCAGATGCCACTGACCGTGTCCCGGTCCAATCACAGACTTAAAAGGGTTAAAAATATTATTAATAATAAGAAGAATATGATATTAGTATTAATATGATAATATGATAAAGTTCTGAGTAATAAACTCACAGCTCCAGCTCCTCCTGCTGCGGCTCCTGTGAATCTTGGTGGAAGCAACTGGAAAAAAAACACGGGAAAGGGCGACACCATGTGGAACCAGTGTGAATTACATGGAAATCTCTGAAATTCTGTTTTTTCTTTCAGAACTGATTGAAAATAAAATAAAATAGATTTTTTTTTGTTATTGGTGCTTTATTTTAATACGGTAATTGCTGTATCAATAAACATTATAATATTTGAATATAATTGAATAACTGTTGGCTTTTTTTGTGATGTTTGGAGAATATGACGTACAATCTCCATGCTGATGGGCGTGGTCATTCCTGCTTGGAGATGCGATGGCGAGAACATGTCGTTTGCAGCCTTCAAATAAAATGTGCGTCAGAAATTAATTCTCAATTATTACAAATTATATATATATATATAAAAATAATATACAAGATAATAGAGCGTCTACATTATTCATTGTGTACCGCTTATCTGAACTACACTCGGGTCACGGGGAGCCTGTGCCTATCTCAGGCGTCACTGGGCATCAAGGCAGGATACACCCTGGACGGAGTGCCAACCCATCACAGGGCATGCCCCCGGTCTACATTACATTATATTATATTATCCTAATGATTTTTTTTTTATATTTTGTTTAATACTTTTTTGGATAAATAAACTGTATTATCATTTCACATATTTTATAACTACATTATTGTCTTAGACCGTGACAAACATCTTACTGTAATATTTTAATTATATTAAAAGTTAAAGTTATTTACATTACCAGATGATTCTATTCTTATAAAACCAACACTTTGCTCTGTTGAATCTTTTTTAATCTCTTGTTTGTTTTTCTATTTATTCATAAAGCAGACAGTAGCAGTGATGGTCGTCTACCTGGTTGGACGGCCCTGGGTTTCCATAATGTGGCAGGAAACTGTAGAATTTGGAGAGCTGAAAAAAAAAATAAACAGACACCATTTTGAAAAGTTTCTCTTTTAGTAAATAAGTACTAGTAAATATGTTAGGTAGATAAAGATTCTTAATCACACAAAGAATTATTGAAGAGCCTGACAGGTTTGAGAGAAAAATGACTTTTATCAGGGAAAAAAAAGGTTCTCAAATGGTTGTTTAAAGGTTGTAAACTTTAAAAGGATAGAACCTTTAAGGGTTCCTCCTGAGGAACAGCTGAAGAACCCTTAAGCTCTGGTTTTCAGATTAATTGTTGAAAAAACCCTCACTTGCATTATTTAGAACATTAAAGCCAATCTGGTGCTGAAGAGAACAAGAAATAATTGAAACAGATACAAAATATTTTAAAAAGAAATATATTTTGAAGAACTTGCTCATGCACCGTCACGCCTCTATACCAGCGTGCAAAAGGAATATAATAAAAGAGAACGTGAGTGAGGTGTTAAAGCTGCGGTGAGGTCAGCGTACCGGTGCAGCGGTGACCGCAGAGATGGAGGAGAAGAAGAACACGGCGCTCCACATGATCTCGGAGGAAGACGATAACACCAGAACCTGCAAAGATCAACCTGCTGTGAGAAATCCACTCAGTGAACATCAGTGAGCAGATGGAACACAGAGACAGCACCTGAGAGGGTTCCTCACCTGATCCTGCAGAAGAAGAAGGTCTCGCTCAAGCGGATGAAGATGGAGAGAGCAGAGCAGCTTTTATTCCATCTCAGACTCTTACATGTGTGTGTGTGTGTGTGTGACTCATGAGCTCAGATAGTAATTTACTAAATGATCACTAGTCAGACACTGTGCGTGTGTGTGTGTGTGTGTGTGTGTGTAATATTGGGGCAGTTTATGATTATGTTGATAATACAGCAGTGAAGTGCAGACATCAGG
>JAUCMX010000029.1:1039281-1094281 GCA_033459395.1 Hemibagrus guttatus | reverse complement strand
TTCCACATCATTGAGTTGAGGTGTTGTGTTTCAGGGGTTGGGCTCAGCCCCTTAGTTCCAGTTCTTAGTTCCTTAGTTCAACTCTTAATGCTTCAGCATACCAAGACATTTTGGACAATTTCATGCTCCCAAATTTGTGGGAACAGTTTGGGGATGATCCCTTCCTGTTCCAACATAACTGCACACCAGTGACCAAAGCAAGGTCCATAAACACATGGATGAGTGAGTTTGGTGTGGAGGAACTTGACTGGTCTGCACAGAGTCCTGACCTCAACCCCATAGAACACCTTTGGGATGAATTAGAGCGGAGACTGCGAGCCAGGCCTTCTCGTCCAACATCAGTGCCTGACCTCACAAACGTGCTTCTAGAGGAACGGTCAAAAATTCCCATAAACACACTCCTAAACCTTGTGGAAAGCCTTCCCAGAAGAGTTGAAGCTGTTATAGCTGCAAAGGGCGGGACAACTCCATATTACATTCATGTGCATGTAAAGGCAGACGTCCCAAAACTTTTGGCAATATAGTGTGTATGAGTTATACTTTATAATAGACTGGAATGTTTTCAAGATCTCTTTAATGTCCAATGATCTAATAAATGCTTTACGAAGACACAGTCACACATTTTGTTAGTTTAAGAGACTGCTGATAAAACATCACTTACTGAATAAAATGTAAAGCAAACAAAAACAAATAAATAAATAAATAAGGTTAGTTTTAAATGGTTTAAAGTTGCTTTGTTATGGCAGAAATAAATCAGATAATTCCAAGTAACGATTCAAAAATAAAAGAATAATCACAGAGAAGTCTTCAAAATGCTTTTGTTGAGTTAGAAATAAATCAGTGGTGTTTAAATTAAACACAAGGGAAAGCTGCTCAGAATCATTTTGTTGTAACAGTAAAATAAATATATAAATATTAATAAATTAATTAAGAAGAAAATTACAAATAAATAATTAATAATAATAAAAGAACTAACAAAATAGAAAAAAATACAAATAAAATAATTCATAATAATCCAATATTAAAAAATAGGAGAATAAGCAGTGGAAAAGTGGGTTTCTTTTGTAGAACAGCATAAGTGAGAAGCAGAAAAGCTTTAATGCGCTGAATCTAACACAATATTGAATTTAGTTTGATCTGTATTCTTTAAAATATGAATTTTACTGCAATAAATGATAAATCCCACCCTTACTCTGTGTGCAGAAGCAATATTTCACCACAGAGTGTCTCTGCTGAATCACCAGAAACTAAAACTAACACTAATAATAACACTAAAATATTTCTTACAATAAAGACAATGAAAATGTGACTCAGTCGTGAAATAGAATGCTCTGTAATAATATAAAATAAATTTAAACCTGGCTTATATTAAATAAATAAATAAATAAATAAATAAATAAATAAATAAATAAATAAGAGGCTTAAAGAACATTTCCAAAGCCCAAAAAATTATCCATAAAATTCTATTCGATTTATTTGTATAGCGTTTTAACAATGGACAGCAACTTTACAGAAATATAGAAACATAGAATAAAAACAATAAAGTTTAAAAGATAAATAAAAGATATATGGATTGTGAGGACTTACATGAATCTGTTCACTCGGCAGGAAGTGAATGTAAAGTGTGAAGTGTTTGCGATTGTATTGATACTCCGTAGGAACCTCGGGAACCTCCACCCTCACACGCCTGTCACAACACCCTGAAGCTTTAACGCCTATTTCACAAGCTCCAGCTGAAGGACTGAAGGAGTTTAATCATCTTTAATCATCCCATAAACATTAAAGGTTTATTATTCATCCCTGTTACATCTGCAGGAAACCTTCTGGATTTTTCCACAGCTCCAGAGCTTTTACTTGACTGTTTAATGTTTTAAACTTTATAAAATTACTCAGCATCATATCTATTCAAATTAAACGGAGTTTTTTTTTAAACATTTCTAACAATAAATCTGGATTTTATTTTTGGAGAGCGACACCGGAACAGTGATATTAAAACCATTCGATATTTTTTTTCTTTTCTGATGTTTTAAAATATTTGGAAACACTTCACATAAAAAAATTTAAACAAATGAATAAATAAATAGCTAAAATAAGACATAAAAAAAGGGTTATCTATTTATCTATTTAACTACTTATTTATTTATTTATTTATTTATTTATTTATTTATTTATGTATTTATTTATGTATTTATTTATTTATTCATTTATTTATTTATTTATTTATTTATTTATTTATTAATAACTCCCTCCAAACGAATGATCCTATTGGTGCCATCTCTACTTTAAACACTTTTAAATGACATTTTTTCCTTTCTCAGCAATTATGATATTTTTCATTAGGATTCTTTGGTGCAAATAAAAGTGGAGGCTTTTAGTAATTAATCAATTTACTTATATTTTTCAGAGAGTTAGCAAAACAAAAAAAACATTGCAATCTTGCTAATGACACAAGGACATTATAGACATTATAATGATTTAGTTAAAATGTATTATATTTAATTAACATTTAATTTCAGTCTATAACAAGGGTAAAGCTTTAGTTTCTAAATGTTTTATAAAATATTATTAAGCAGAAATGAAATGATCAATAAATAGATGTGTATATAAAGGTTTTTTTAAGTCAGTACTTTTTTTTAAAAAAAATAAAGAATCACCTGTGTTGTAAAAATCTTTTTTTATATTCATGTAAATAACTGGGTTTTTTTTTTTCTGAGAATATTTTTTGTAAAATAAATAGAACACTGTGTTTGTAAAATATCTTAGTTGTATGGTGATTTGAATTTCATGTATGAACTCACACTGTTATTTATTTCTTATAAAAAATATGAGAAAATTTATTATCTGACTAACAGATAATCTGACACATAATGTGTAAATATCATATCAAGGGGTGTGTGGTGTGTGTGTGTGTGTGTGTGAGACCACACTTAATTTGCTATATTAAAAATAAAAAATAATTAATTGACTGAACAGGTCTGAGAGCTGAACAGTGCTGCAGTGTAACGTCTCTAATCCTCATCACTCAGAAGATAAGACACGAGCAGACAGAAATATGCTGATCACAGACATGTCTTTATTTCAAGATCATCAATCATACAGAACATAACAATTACAAGTGCTGTCTTATTTTCCTGCGCCACCAGTGGTGGGAGGGGCAGCAGCAGGGGTCAGAAAGCGTGCCAACAGCAGGGGCATCAGGAGGTTCATCCAGTTGTTGTTGGCACTGGAACCGAACCGTATGAGGGAAGAATCTTCCTCTGAAGGACTGCAAAGATACAGACAGTGTTAGAAAACAATAAAGCGTACACAGAAACACTGAACCAAGAAACAAGGCAGCTTATCACCCAGAGACCACGCAGAAACATGGTGGTGGTAGCATCAGGCAATGGAGCTGTTACTAACCTCTCTGCTGGATGAGCGCTTCTCTCGTTCATGCTCCTCCTCAACCTGTGAGAATAACATTCATATGTTCATAATGATTTATAACAGAAATCTCAGCAGGAAGAAAGGAAAAGAAAAATACTGTGAATAAATCATGAAGGCTGCTCTGGTTTACTCACAGGAAAAGCACAGGAAAGAGCGATAAAGCTCACAGCTACGAACACCAGCACGATCTTCATGATGATCCTGATTTCTGGCTCTGAAATGACAGGGGAAAAAAAGTATTCCTAAGAAAATGGCCACAGATTAAATGTTCAAGCAGACGATCAGTTCACGCTCTTACCTTCAGAAGCAGATAGATCTATTTCTTCACGATTGTAGTCACATCCCTTTGCTCTCCTGCTTCCTCTTTTATACAGTGTTTCAGCCCAGGATCGACCAATCAGAAGCCACCGCTCATACGATGACACAGCTCTTTCAGACATATACGTTTTTCTGGGCAGTTAGGAAATGAGGTGTGATTCGTATACACTCTGTTTCTGTGAGTGTGTAACAGCTCGACGTTGCAAATCATTGTGAAACTGTGAATCTTTCGAGAATGCTCTGTAATCTCTCAGCACATTGTGACAGGTGTTTACAGGTGTGAAGAAATGATGAAAAACATCGTGAGGTTATGGCAGATTATATCACCACACTATAGACGTCTCGCTCCAAACTCATGGACTTTAATATGGAGTCGTATCTCTATTGCAGCTCTAACAGCCTCCACTCGTCTGGAAAGGTTTTCTACAAGACCATTGAGTGGAACTGTGTGGATCTGAGGTCATTTAGTCGGATCAGGTGCTGGTGTTGGGTGAGGAGATCTGAGGTGCAGTCTGGGGTACATCCCAAAGGTGTTCACCTGGGTGGAGGTCAGGGTTTTGTGCAGGACACTCGAGATCCTCAACACTGAACTCATTAAACCATGTGTTTATGGATCTGGCTCTGTGCACAGACGCAGTGTAACACTGGAACAGATCGAGACCTTCCAAAAACTGACCATTAAACCACAGCCCCAGAACATTATACTTCTCCACCATGCTTTACTGGTGCACCGTATGTTCCAGGAGGTTCTCCTGGTGTCCACTGAACCCAGATCCATCAGACTGCCAGGTAGTGTAGTGTGCTTCTTCAGTCCAGAGAACACAGCTCCAGCGTTCAGCGATGGTGTTTCACACCACTCCAGCTCACTCTTTATAATGATCTTACACGTGTGTGCAGATGCTCGGCAGTGGAAAGACGTTTCCTGAGCTGCTGAAGCACAGTTCTTGTTCTGATGTTGATTCCTGAGGCAGTTTGGAGTTCTGTATGATTTTTACATGCTTCAGCACTCAGTATCCCCGCTCTGTGACCTCGCGTGGTCTGTTTGTTGTTGGCTGCTGTTGCGCCGAGATGCTTCTGTCTCACAGTAACAGCTGAATGATGGAGATCTGACAGGAAAGATATTTCACCAACTGATGCTAACTGCATTTCATTGCCTTGTACCCATGTGCAATGACAATAAAGTTGAATCTTATGTATAATGGTGTCACATTTAAAGTCACTGAGGTCTTCAGCACTGTGGAGATTATGTGCTTGGTTGTATTCACCTGTTAGCTATGGCTGTGGCTAAAACACCTGAACCCAATCATTAGGAGGGGTGCACTTACTTTCACACACATTGTCCATGTGCTATTTTAGAAAAAAACAGCTAGTGTTGGTTCTGAAGTCTGATTAACCAAACCTTGTTCGGAGCGCTCTGAGATCATCACAATAACTGAATGTTGGCTTAATGCTACAGGATTTATTGATTAAAACCTTCAGATTTAAGTTGTTGTCTTGATGGTTGCTAAGGCATTTAAGGGAGTTTCTATGGCAATGCTAGGTAGGTGTTATGGGTCCCAGGTGGTTGCTATGGTGTTGTTAGATAGCTCTATGGGTACCATGTGGTCGCTATGGTGTTTGTAGGTAGCTGCTAAGTGTCCTAGGTAGTCTCTGTGGTGGTCCCAGGTGGTTGTTATGGTGTTGTTAGGTATCTCTAAGGGTCGGAGGTGGTTGCAATGATGTTGCTAGGTAGCTGCTAAGTGTCCCAGGTGGTTACTAGGGTGTGTGTTTAAACACTATCTATGTGATCCCAGAGGGTTACCAGGTTGTAGCTAAGTGGTTACCAAGAATTCTCTGCTGGTTATAGTCCAGGTGGTTGCTAGGGATTGGTTTTAGGAGATGGAGCAATCCAGCTGGATCTCTCTTCAGTATGTTTGTATTAAGAATGGTATAATCTTGTGAAAGCAGGACATCAAGACATTTTCATGTGTTCTTTTGGACCTCTTCGGCTGCTGTAATTCTGTTCCAGATCTGCGATTGTGTGGAATTTTGTGTATCTTTGTATAAAATTGTATAAAAATATTTCTAGCAGTTACATTGATTACTTATTTTATTTATTAATCGAACCTAAATGGTTTCCACACTCGTTCCTCAGGAGAAGATAAAATAGCACATGATGCAGTGAATACTGACAAAGTGTAAGAGTAAAACTTCTGTAATGTGTGCATGTGATATCAGACTTTTAATATAAAAAACAAGTCAGTGTCATTGTTCTGACTGAACAGGTCTGAGAGCTGAACAGTGCTGCAGTGTAACGTCTCTAATCCTCATCACTCAGAAGATAAGACATGGGCAGACAGAAATATGCTGATCACAGACATGTCTTTATTTCAAGATCATCAATCATACAGATTATTATTATTATTGTTTTCCTGCGCCACCAGGGTTGGTGGGATTGGCGGAGGCAGGACCAGCGGCAGGACCAGCGGCAGGACCAGAGGCAGGACCAGCGGCAGGACCAGAGGCAGGACCAGCGGCAGGACCAGCGGCAGGACCAGCGCAGGACCAGAGGTAGGACCAGCGGCAGGACCAGCGGCAGGACCAGCGGCAGGACCAGAGGCAGGACCAGCGGCAGGACCAGAGGCAGGACCAGCGGCAGGACCAGCGGCAGGACCAGAGCAGGACCAGGGCAGGACCAGCGGCAGGACCAGCGGCAGGACCAGCGGCAGGGGGCAAAAGGCGTGCTATCAGCAGTGGCATCAGGAAGTTCATCCAGTCGGTGTTTGAGGTGGGGTTGATGAATCTTCCCCTGAAGGACTGCAAATATTCAGACACACAACAATAAATCAGTAATCAAACACAACACATTCCGATAGGCATGCTTAAACACCACAAACCATGTGGAAAAATGTCTTCTGTTTAAAATGAGAACAAAGAACATTTTGGGTTTCATTTAAAAAAAATATGTTTCATGCACAGTCCACGCAGAAGCATGGTGGTGGTAGCATCAGGCTATGGAGCTGCTACTAACCTCTTCGCTGGACGAGCGCTTCTCTCGTTCATGCTCCTCCTCAACCTGTGAGAATAACATCGACATGTTCATAAAAATTTATAACAGAAATCTCAGCAGGAAGAAAGGAAGAGAAAAAGAATGTGAATAATCAGTAAAGGCTGCTCTGGTCTACTCACAGGAACAGCACAGGAAAGAGCGATAATGCTCACGGCTACGAACACCAGCACGATCTTCATGATGATCCTGATTTCTGGCTCTGAAATGAAACAAATTATTCCTAATAAAATGGCCACAGATTAAATGTTCAAGCAGACGATCAGTTCACGCTCTTACCTTCAGAAGCAGATCGATCTGTTTCTTCACGTAGTCGTATTCCTCTGCTCTCCTGCTTCCTCTTTTATACTGTGTTTCAGCCCAGAACTATAAAAGTTATTGGTCCAAGCAGTTAGGAAATGAAGCATGATTCAGATTCATTCTTTCTGCCATTGTGTGTCAGGATAAATTATTGTGAAATTGTGAATCTGCTGAAAATACTTCTCAGTCCTGTAATAATGTCCTCATTAGTAAATTATAGGTGTGATGAGATTCTGAGCGTTACGCCTAACTCATGATGGTGAAAACAAATATCATGAAATAGCTGTGTGTCTGTTCGATTGTTTAATAAATCTCCATCTTTTTCTGAGTTTTAAAACACAGAATTTTGATTGTTTAAAGTTAACTGTATTCTATGTCAATGCTCCATATTATTTTAAATTAGAATTTTATTCGTCACATACAGAAACATACACAGTACGACATGTAGCGTAATGCTTTTTATGACTGTCCTTCATATAAAAAATATACAATTAACACTGAGATAAAGAATATAAATAAGGTAAAGGAATAACAATAGCCACAAATTAGATGCAATGATGTAGAAATAGAACGTCTAGGGTGAATATGATGGAAAGGAAATGAGGTGTGATTCGTATACACTCTGTTTCTGTGAGTGTGTAACAGCTCGACGTTGCAAATCATTGTGAAACTGTGAATCTTTCGAGAATGCTCTGTAATCTCTCAGCACATTGTGACAGGTGTTTACAGGTGTGAAGAAATGATGAAAAACATCGTGAGGTTATGGCAGATTATATCACCACACTATAGACGTCTCGCTCCAAACTCATGGACTTTAATATGGAGTCGTATCTCTATTGCAGCTCTAACAGCCTCCACTCGTCTGGAAAGGTTTTCTACAAGACCATTGAGTGGAACTGTGTGGATCTGAGGTCATTTAGTCGGATCAGGTGCTGGTGTTGGGTGAGGAGATCTGAGTTGCAGTCTGGGGTACATCCCAAAGGTGTTCACCTGGGTGGAGGTCAGGGTTTTGTGCAGGACACTCGAGATCCTCAACACTGAACTCATTAAACCATGTGTTTATGGATCTGGCTCTGTGCACAGACGCAGTGTAACACTGGAACAGATCGAGACCTTCCCAAAACTGACCATTAAACCACAGCCCCAGAACATTATACTTCTCCACCATGCTTTACTGGTGCACCGTCTGATCCAGGAGGTTCTCCTGGTGTCCACTGAACCCAGATCCATCAGACTGCCAGGTAGTGTAGTGTGCTTCTTCAGTCCAGAGAACACAGCTCCAGCGTTCAGCGATGGTGTTTCACACCACTCCAGCTCACTCTTTATAATGATCTTACACGTGTGTGCAGATGCTCGGCAGTGGAAAGACGTTTCCTGAGCTGCTGAAGCACAGTTCTTGTTCTGATGTTGATTCCTGAGGCAGTTTGGAGTTCTGTATGATTTTTACATGCTTCAGCACTCAGTATCCCCGCTCTGTGACCTCGCGTGGTCTGTTTGTTGTTGGCTGCTGTTGCGCCGAGATGCTTCTGTCTCACAGTAACAGCTGAATGATGGAGATCTGACAGGAAAGATATTTCACCAACTGATGCTAACTGCATTTCATTGCCTTGTACCCATGTGCAATGACAATAAAGTTGAATCTTATGTATAATGGTGTCACATTTAAAGTCACTGAGGTCTTCAGCACTGTGGAGATTATGTGCTTGGTTGTATTCACCTGTTAGCTATGGCTGTGGCTAAAACACCTGAACCCAATCATTAGGAGGGGTGCACTTACTTTCACACACATTGTCCATGTGCTATTTTAGAAAAAAACAGCTAGTGTTGGTTCTGAAGTCTGATTAACCAAACCTTGTTCGGAGCGCTCTGAGATCATCACAATAACTGAATGTTGGCTTAATGCTACAGGATTTATTGATTAAAACCTTCAGATTTAAGTTGTTGTCTTGGTGGTTGCTAAGGCATTTAAGGGAGTTTCTATGGCAATGCTAGGTAGGTGTTATGGGTCCCAGGTGGTTGCTATGGTGTTGTTAGATAGCTCTATGGGTACCATGTGGTCGCTATGGTGTTTGTAGGTAGCTGCTAAGTGTCCTAGGTAGTCTCTGTGGTGGTCCCAGGTGGTTGTTATGGTGTTGTTAGGTATCTCTAAGGGTCGGAGGTGGTTGCAATGATGTTGCTAGGTAGCTGCTAAGTGTCCCAGGTGGTTACTAGGGTGTGTGTTTAAACACTATCTATGTGATCCCAGAGGGTTACCAGGTTGTAGCTAAGTGGTTACCAAGAATTCTCTGCTGGTTATAGTCCAGGTGGTTGCTAGGGATTGGTTTTAGGAGATGGAGCAATCCAGCTGGATCTCTCTTCAGTATGTCTGTATTAAGAATGGTATAATCTTGTGAAAGCAGGACATCAAGACATTTTCATGTGTTCTTTTGGACCTCTTCGGCTGCTGTAATTCTGTACCAGATCTGCGATTGTGTGGAATTTTGTGTATCTTTGTATAAAATTGTATAAAAATATTTCTAGCAGTTACATTGATTACTTATTTTATTTATTAATCGAACCTAAATGGTTTCCACACTCGTTCCTCAGGAGAAGATAAAATAGCACATGATGCAGTGAATACTGACAAAGTGTAAGAGTAAAACTTCTGTAATGTGTGCATGTGATATCAGACTTTTAATATAAAAAACAAGTCAGTGTCATTGTTCTGACTGAACAGGTCTGAGAGCTGAACAGTGCTGCAGTGTAACGTCTCTAATCCTCATCACTCAGAAGATAAGACATGGGCAGACAGAAATATGCTGATCACAGACATGTCTTTATTTCAAGATCATCAATCATACAGATTATTATTATTATTGTTTTCCTGCGGCAGGACCAGCGGCAGGACCAGAGGCAGGACCAGCGGCAGGACCAGCGGCAGGACCAGCGGCAGGACCAGCGGCAGGACCAGAGGCAGGACCAGCGGCAGGACCAGCGGCAGGACCAGAGGCAGGACCAGCGGCAGGACCAGCGGCAGGACCAGCGGCAGGGGGCAAAAGGCGTGCTATCAGCAGTGGCATCAGGAAGTTCATCCAGTCGGTGTTTGAGGTGGGGTTGATGAATCTTCCCCTGAAGGACTGCAAATATTCAGACACACAACAATAAATCAGTAATCAAACACAACACATTCCGATAGGCATGCTTAAACACCACAAACCATGTGGAAAAATGTCTTCTGTTTAAAATGAGAACAAAGAACATTTTGGGTTTCATTTAAAAAAAATATGTTTCATGCACAGTCCACGCAGAAGCATGGTGGTGGTAGCATCAGGCTATGGAGCTGCTACTAACCTCTTCGCTGGACGAGCGCTTCTCTCGTTCATGCTCCTCCTCAACCTGTGAGAATAACATCGACATGTTCATAAAAATTTATAACAGAAATCTCAGCAGGAAGAAAGGAAGAGAAAAAGAATGTGAATAATCAGTAAAGGCTGCTCTGGTCTACTCACAGGAACAGCACAGGAAAGAGCGATAATGCTCACGGCTACGAACACCAGCACGATCTTCATGATGATCCTGATTTCTGGCTCTGAAATGAAACAAATTATTCCTAATAAAATGGCCACAGATTAAATGTTCAAGCAGACGATCAGTTCACGCTCTTACCTTCAGAAGCAGATCGATCTGTTTCTTCACGTAGTCGTATTCCTCTGCTCTCCTGCTTCCTCTTTTATACTGTGTTTCAGCCCAGAACTATAAAAGTTATTGGTCCAAGCAGTTAGGAAATGAAGCATGATTCAGATTCATTCTTTCTGCCATTGTGTGTCAGGATAAATTATTGTGAAATTGTGAATCTGCTGAAAATACTTCTCAGTCCTGTAATAATGTCCTCATTAGTAAATTATAGGTGTGATGAGATTCTGAGCGTTACGCCTAACTCATGATGGTGAAAACAAATATCATGAAATAGCTGTGTGTCTGTTCGATTGTTTAATAAATCTCCATCTTTTTCTGAGTTAACAATTAACACTGAGATAAAGAATTAAAATCAGGTAAAGGAATAACAATATGATATGTCTTATATATAATATAATAATAATATAATAATATATATAATATGAACAGAGAATATATATACACATATGTATACAGAGATCAGGCATAACATTATGACTATTATTGTGTTGGTCCCCCTTTTGCTGCCAAAACAGCCCTGACCCGTCATGCACTGTGTATTCTGACACCTTTCTATCAGAACCAGCATTAACTTCTTCAACAGTTTGAGCAGCAGTAGCTCGTCTGTTGGATCGGACCACCCGGGCCAGCCTTCGCTCCCCACGTGCATCAGTGAGCCTCGCCGCCCATGACCCTGTCTCCGGTTCACCACTGTTCCTTCCTTGGACCACTTTTGGTAGATACTGACCACTGCAGACCGGGAACAGAGCTGCAGTTTTGGAGATGTTCTGATCCAGTGGTCTAGCCATCACAATTTGGCCCTTCATCAAACTCGCTCAAATCCTTACGCTTGTCCATTTTTCCTGCTTCTAACACATCAACTCTGAGGACAAAATGTTCACTTGCTGCCTAATATATCCCACCCACTAACAGGTGCCATGATGAGGAGATCATCAGTCTTATTCACTTCACCTCTCACTGCTCACAGTGTTATGGCTGAACGGTGTGTATATTGTTAAAGTGCAAAAATGTGCATGTAGTGTAAATTGTGCTATTTGCAAGTGCAGAAAATAAACAAAAACAGACAAAGCATTGGTCATTATGGCACCATCTTGATCTTGATGATTATTTATTTTAATAATAATAATAAAAAACCCACATTAAAGTCATTATCCTGTCAATAGAATACCCTCCAATATGTGTTTGTGTGTGTGTGTGTGTGTGTGTGTGTTTTGTGTGTTATGTTATGTTGTTATGGAGTAAATTTACAATGAGGAAAAAAAAGGTCCTTTTTGACCACAAGAAGCCCAGTCTGTTGGTCAAATTGATCTGTAGTGTTTCATTGTGTCATTGCAGTCTGTGTGTTTTTGAAAACAGATGAATGTAATAATTCATCGGCTAATCCTGCTGTTATATTAGTAGGAGCAGGAGGATGAATCACTGAGGCAGGAAAACCCTGGATAAAGTAATGACCAAACACCTTCCTAAAGACATCTTCTGCCCAACTGACCAGTCAGCTTAGTATGTCATCACATTCTTCTACATTACACTTTATTGAGCAATACAACCACATTACAGGACAATGTGGTTATTCAGGCTCTCAGGGTGTTTCTGGCAAAACGGCTAACACCTGAGTGCAGAAAGCAATTCATCAGAGAAGTTGCATCTGGTTCGTTGCTGTAAGCAAATACATCATTAATTAATTTTATTTTTTTTTTATATTAAATGCTGTGAAGAGGTCTTAAGGCCAAACATTTCAAAATGGGCTCCACGTACTGTTTCAAACATTCTTTGAAAAAAATGAAAAAGTGTCAGCTAAAAAGACTGAATGTTCATGTTGCATAGAAGCTGAACTTTTGGTGATTTGTGTCAAAAGAAATCTTCAACAGAGACCTGAACCTTTTTCTTTTTCCTCTCAGATATTCCCAGCTGTACACATTTGCATCTCTATAGTTCCTTATGATGTGAATAAAGATATGATGAACTGATCAGCACAAGGGTGTAATACCATAGACCAGTCCAGTGCCAGGAACATGGCCTTCATCACTCTCCTTTGATTCCTGCTAATCTGGGATTTGTTTCATTTTCAGCAGTGCTACAGAGGTGTAAACAGAGCAGAGCACCATTTTGCTTTAGAGGCTGGTGATTTCATCATCAAATCATTTAAGGATTCGAATAAGACACATTAAGACCCTAAGTGTGTTACTGAGTCAAATTTTATTCTAAGAAACAATTGAGTACGTGTTATATGTATCAGATTATCATTGCTAGCTGACGTTGCTCAGCTTATTTTCCAGCAGGGGCAGGTGCAGGAGCAGGGGCAGGAGTGAGCAGCTGTAGTAGTAAGAGTGGCAGCATAGCTTGGAGAAGGTTGTCATCATTGTTGTTGTTGTTGTAGTAGTAGTAGGGATAGAAGGAGGGCAGGATTTGTCCTTGGTTGTTCTGGAGAGAGTGAGAGAGTTAGAGCAGTTAGAGCGACATTAAAATAATCGCAGAAAATATACAACTAACGAGACACGAGTCCATGCAGATAATCAGCTGTGTTACAGACCTCATCACTGGATGAACGCTTCTCTCGCTCATGCTCATCATCGACCTGCAGAAGTATTCATTTTAGTGCAGAATTTGTAACATGAACTGACCAAAGAGAAGAGAAGAACTAGCCAGAACTTACAGGAATGGCGCTAATCAGTCCAATAAGACACACTGCAATGAACACGACCTTCATGGTTCCTCTCAGATTCTCTGATAATGAAAGACAGCAGTTTTGTTATTTAAAAAAAAAACTCAATAATAATAATTATAACAGGTTCAGATAGAGCAGACGCATCTTACCATTAGAGGCAGCTAGCAAACACTAATATCAGTCTTTAAGTTGTGGATGCGGTAAATGCCTGAGGACCTGCTTTTTAAAGAGAATTTCAGCCCCGACTGACCAATCAGTGACACCGTGACTCTACTGCTGGAGTCCTGTTTAATACGTAATAGTGCTTTTCTGTTTTTCACCGGATTTGGAAACCCAAGAACATGCAGTGATTCATGCTGGCAGCTTTACTGCGACTCTGAGGGTGTTTAGGTGAATTTGGGTTACACCTGAGCAAAACAAGTCATTGTGAAACAAGCATCATGCTGCATACACCTGTGCATGTGCACATTTAACATATATTCATCAGTGATCATTCAGAAGCTTTCATCTTTCACAATGACTTGTTTTACTCAAATGTGACCCAAATTCAGGGAATAAAGGAGTTTTAGATCCACCTGAGTGAGACAGATGATGGACATGGAGGATATCTGGTGTACATAATGAGGTGGTCCTTAATGCTGAGGCTGGGGAAGTGGCCAGTGGTGAGTCACAAAAACTTTGGACCCAATTTCCACAGGGGCAACTCGACTCCATCACTCACAGTCTGGCAATGGTTATCATGAGCACTGGGTTCTCTTATATCCATGGAGGAGAACGATCACCACTGTAATGTCCAAGAGCTTGATTATGTAAAATCAAGACCAAGTCTTTGCAATGGTCAAGATCAAGGTTAAGGTCAAGACCAAGGCCAAGGTGAAGATCCTCAAATCTTATTTTTGTACCATTTTCTGCAAGTATTTCACTTTGCTTCAAATATTTTTAATTCGCTTCATTTATTTCCCAAAAGAAGTTATAACCTCTTGTCAAATATCCTGCATGCAAAAGAAAGAAAGAAAGAAAGAAAGAAAGAAAGAAAGAAAGAAAGAAAGAAAGAAAGAAAGATAGAAAGAAAGAAATATTTTGGACAACCTTCAGGAGAGAACAATTAATAAGAATAATATAGAGTTGTGTATGGATGTGTGTGTATGCTGATGATGTCCTACTCCATGCTTCAGACCTCACCATAGGATGATCTTCTCTCTCACTCATCCTCATCACTGACTTGCAAACAATTGAATTTTAGCACAAGGGAAGAAAAATCAGAAACCAAAAATCAGTCGTCATTTTTTCCAAATGTTGACAGTGGAAAGAGAGAAAATGGAAGATCTCCAGCTGCATGATGACTTCATACAGAATCATGGCCTCTGCTTCACACCTTATTTGGCAACAGGAAGTCAGCAGAAGTAAAAAAGGACTGTAAGTGGATGAGTTTCAGTTCCACCTGAGCAAACAAGCTCTTGTGAAATGTGTTTTGGAATCCAGCATGAATATTAGCTGTGAATCTTATTCTCATGCTCAATACTCACTGACAAAAAAAAAACACCATCATAGATTATTACTAATGTGAGTAAATTTTCCTCATTTTATTTTCTCATTAAACTGCCTAGATGGTTTAGATGTAGTTATCAGACCTGGCCAACACACACACTTTGGACAGATACAGTACATGAGCAATAATTATCCATCAGTTCACCTGCTATTGAGCTTTTAGTGTTTGCAGACTTAATATTTCATATTACATTATTTAATAATAATTATAATTTATATTGATCCTAATGAACTTTTTGAAAGTCCCCAAATTTACTTCTAGAGTCTGTTGATAGCTTTATTATCACACACCTGACCTTCTCATGCTTTTGACTCACTGTTTGGATCACTTCCTGTTTCTCGTCAGTTCATCACGATTAAAAAATAATTCCATTTCATTCAGCTCATAAACATCACTCCTCCACCACCTAGTGGCTGAGCTGGAAAACTGGGACTGCGACTGTTTTATTAATTTATTATTTATTTTTTCATTATTTCATAACACAACTTACTGATCTCACTTTTATATTAGAAATATTTTTTCTGTTATAAATATTTCCTTTTAATTGAAAGCTTTTGACTTCAGAAGTCTCTTTAATGTGTGTTGATGTGTTGGTTGTGTTTAATTGCCTTCTTTAGATTTGCATAATACATCCACAAAGGAAAATATATATATATATATATATGTAGTTCGTTCGTCTAGGTTTCGCAGTATTAATTCATAACGACACACCAAATCAGACTGATTTCAGATGCTTTATTTAAACACTATTCTCATCCAATTATCAAGAACATCAAAACACACAGGTTTGGTTTTGATATCAACTGGACAGATATCAATCACATGCTTTTAACAGGAACCAGGATACTTGAACTTAAAAGCCGACATTTTCAGAACAAATCCATGGCAGGGTTTAGCGCCCAGTAGGAGGAACAGGAGGAGAGGATGTTGGAGCAGGAGGTTGAATAGGTCCGAGAGCTGAGAGAATGAACTGCAGAAACTGACGCATTTGTTCCTCATTCATCTGCTTCAGTAGAGGACCAAAAGGCCACCACTACAAAAAAAAATAAAAAAAATAAATAACAATAATTAAAACATATAAAATATCTAAACCTAAATTCTATTTTTGAGCTTTAAATGAGAGAATTTATAAAGAGTCGGATTAGCACGCTTGGCAAACCTCTTCGGAGTTGGAGCCGAGCAAGCGATCCTCACGATCATGATTAGACTGAAAGACATGAAGATGGAAAATAAATAAACAAATAAATAAATATGAGTCAAATTCACTACTTACAGTTAAAAAAAAACTTACCTGGACAGCCAAAGCCAAGCCAAAAAGGCACAACAACCAGAGTGCAGTCTTCATATTTCTGGAAAAAATAAATTTGAATGATAAAAACGCAGGACCTCTAGACTGCAGTGTAAATCAGATGCCTCTGATGTCTTATCAAAGCATCTGAAGCCAATACAGGACTTAAATATGATGAGGAAAGATGGTGACAACACATCCTGCTCCATGTTTGGCTAGGAGAAATTTCCACATCTGCAGACTGGTGAAAGAGAGATAATGCCAGCCATCAACAAGGTGTGACGAAAGAAGCTGAAGCTTTACGGATTTCTTCACGTCTGTGGTTTGTTCACGTGTGAATACTGATCACATAAATAATTACAAAAGCATTTCAAAATACAAATAAAATCAAATAAAATCTCGCAATTATGAAAATGATTTAAAAATGATCACATTAGAATAATAAATTTAAAAAGTTAAATTAAAAAAAGCAAATACAGAAAATTCAACAAACTAAACCAACAAATATTCCAGTAATCCAGCTCCAGTAATCCAAAATGGAATGAAAAATGAAAAATGTAATTTTAATGTAAGTATAAGCTCTGTTCTTACAGTTGTATACTGTATTTAACAGAGCTTATACTTACATTATAATTACATTTTTTATTTTTCATTCCATTTTCTCATTATTGGTTTCTATATTCTAATAAACTAATAGAAGTCTTTTAGCCACCAACAGACACCCTTTTGCTTCTGATGTTCACTTGTTTTGTGATTAAGATCTGAATATAGAGAGATTGAATTTCATTCATTCATTGTCTACCGCTTATCCGATCTATTCTCGGGTCACGGGGAGTCTGTGCCTATCTCAGGCGTCATTGAGCATCAAGGCAGGATACACCCAGGACGGAGTGCCAACCCATCGCAGGGTAAGATTGAATTTCAGAAATCTGAAAAATTTCTCAACTCTATCAGTTTTCCTAATGAACTTTTCTTAATTTCTCACCACTGTGCCATATATTGGCTGTAAATAATACTTCAGTAAATGCAGTTCTCTTCACATATATGTTTGGCCATGTTTACCTTTCTAAGGCAACAGTGTGGGTTGCTCAACTATCAGTATAGAGTATAAATACAGAGCCAGAAGCTGGAGACTGAGATGAGAGAAGGAGGAGGTAAGTATCTTCCAACAACTGTGTGACGATTTAAATTTAGTGAAATAAATAAACATACTGCTTGAATTTGTACAAGGATGAGTCAAATTAAATCAATATATGTGACGTAGATTAGAATTTAATGAAAAAGAAAAAAAAAGTCTTTAGGAATCTGGGGGCTTGTTTATTGTATGAAGAAAAATAAAATAATCTTTCTGGCTTCTATTACCAATAAGCAATGACATTTTTTTTAAAAATAAGATTTTATTTGATCTTATTGTGTAATTAACCTGTGTTTTCACAGCAGAAATGGATGTCCTGGTTCTGGTGGCATTATTGTTTGTTGGGGTGATGGCCCAGGTGAGTAAAACGTTTTGTTCCTTTTCTTAAATCCAAATTAGAATGAAAGAGTCCTACTGGAATGTTTGCTTATATCTAAAATGGGTTTCTGTGGGCTATGTTTTATTCGGCTGTTCTGCGAAAATGGGCATAACAATAGGTTGTGTGAAATAAAAATCAAAAACATAACATGAAAATAAAAATTCTTATATGCTTTACTTTACTTTGTTAAATATACAGCCAGAAAATGGCTGGCATCAAGGTCAGCAAGGTCCTGGACCTATGGGTGGAGGATCTGGGCCAATGGGAGGAGGATCTGGACCAATAGGAGGAGGATTTGGGCCAATGGGAGGGGGATCTGGGCCAATGGGAGGGGGATCTGGACCAATGCAAGGAGGCTCTAGACCAATGGGAGGAGGATCTGGACCAATGAGTGGAGGATTTGGACCAGTGGGAGGAGGCTCTAGACCAATGGGAGGAGGCTCTGGACCAATGGGAGGAGGATCTGGACCAATGGGAGGAGGCTCTAGACCAATGGGAGGAGGATCTGGACCAATGGGAGGAGGCTCTAGACCAATGGGAGGAGGCTCTAGACCAATGGGAGGAGGATCTGGACCAATGGGAGGAGGATCTGGGCCAATGGGAGGAGGCTCTGGACCAATGGGAGGAGGCTCTAGACCAATGGGAAGAGGATCTGGGCCAATGGGAGGAGGATCTGGGCCAATGGGAGGAGGATCTGGACCAATGGGAGGAGGCTCTAGACCAATGGGAGGAGGATCTGGGCCAATGGGAGGAGGATCTGGGCCAATGGGAGGAGGATTTGGTCGAATGGGAGGAGGATCTGGGCCAATGGGTAGAGGTCCTGTACCAATGGAAGGACAACCTTGGCAAATGAGAGAGGGTCCTGGGCCAAAGGGAGGACATCATAGGCCAAAGAATGAAAGTTCTGAGATAATTGGAGGACATCATAGCTCAAAGAATGAAAGTTCTTGGGCAAATGGTAGGCATCATAGGGAAAAGAATGACAGTTCTGAGCTAATGAGAGAACGTCAAAAGCCAAAGAATGATAGTTCTGGACGATTTGGTGGAAGAGGTTCTCGGCCTCCAGTTTTGGTGAGTTTCCATAGAACACTGTACAGATTCATGACTTTCTATAGCTTTTCCTCTGAGCTTGTTACTGTTAATTGTAATAATTTTGCCCAAAAATGCATATGCCCTGTATGAATCATGTTGACTTACACTCAGATGTACCTCTTTAACAGCCTGCTCAGATGAGGTCATCAGATCCTGACCCAACCAAAGGACCATTTGATAATGAGGACTCTCAGGAAGAACCAGACTTCCCAGGATGGCAAAGAAATGTAAGAGGGTTGAATCTGAAGGAGTTTTCACAGATAATCAGATTATTAATTTAATTTACAGAACTTCCTCATTCATCCTAACTAACAACCTGAGGGAAATTTTTAAAATGTAGTCCATGTTCACATTGGGTTTAAATATAAATACAGGTATGTAAAGTATGTAATCATGTGTGTTTACTTACACCAGTGATTGGCTCCCTAAATGCTCCTGAATTCAGAAATTCATAAAGTCCAAACAGACTCCCAAATATGAAATGCAAACGTATGATGCCAATATTTTGCACAGGTTTTTGGATCTATGAGGCCTTCAGATTATGCTGCACAAAGAGGAGGACCACACGGTGGAGGACAACACGGAGGACCACACAGAGGACGACATGGGGGACCACACGGAGGACCACACGGAGGACCACACGGGGGACCACACAGAGGACCACACGGAGGACCACATGGGGGACCACACGGAGGACCACACGGGGGACCACACGGAGGACCACACGGAGGACCACACGGGGGACCACACGGAGGACCACATGGAGGACCATTCAAGGTAAGCTAATGATTTATTTGTCTCATTAATTCATGACTTGAAGCGGCAGATTTAATTTAATATTTGATGTAAAACAAAAATGATGACATAATTGTAGTTATAATAACCACAACAGCAGTAGTACAGGTTTGATGTTTTACATTTATTTTTTATTTTTTAAATTTCACTAATTTTTACATCTTATTAAAAGTTAAAAATGAACTGTTTGCTCTTTAATTAAATTCACCCACATTCTGTTTCAGCTGGACGTGCAGTTAATCCCTCTTTTCAAGGTGAGCTATTTGTGAAAAGTTATATGATTATATTATTATACATATTATATTATTACATCATTATTATAGTGATTATTTATCTGTAATAATCGCTCTTTAATGGCTTCACATGTAGGCGGACAACATCACACTGCAGGTGATTATGCCATTTTTACTTATTATTATTATTACTTCTTATTTGTTGTGATTTGAGATGCACAGAATTTACAAACAAAAATATTTTTCTTAGGGTCTCAATGTCACTCTTCCCCTGAAAGAGGTAATTAAAGTTAACTTAAAAAAACAAAATCAAAAAATCTATTAAACTCATAATAAATATACATAATATACATAATAATAAATAATGGAATTTTTCATAATAGTGAATTTTTGCATTTTTTGTTCACAGGGGGAAAATATTTTCATCTTACCAACAGTATGCACTTTTGTTTTTATTGTTTTATGAATCCATGGACATTAAAAGTAATATATTGTTCCTTATATTTTTCACTATAATTTAAAATAATCATTGTTTTTAATGTAATTCCCAGATCCCAGGATTGTCGCAGGTAGCAACGTCTTCCAATTTCAAGCAAAAAAATACACACTGACATTATTACATAGAGAAATAAATTGATGTATTATTTTTTTCCCCAGATGGACACTGTTGACCTTCAGGCATATGCGGTATTTAGTCTCATTCCTTTTATTTATATTTCTTTATATTTACATTTCACTCAAATGTCTGGATTGATTCCTAAAATTCCTATTATTTTACAGTATGGAGGCATGTTTGGTGCTCAGGTACCTAACACACAAACACACACACACAAACACACACACACACACACAAAAGCACTTCATTATTCCTCTTCATTGCTTTATTAATGTATTATAACATTCATGTCATGAATAACTTGACGCTCTCTCCGTACTCAGCCCTATCTGAAGATCACATACAATCCCAATACTACGGTAATTAAAACCCAGATTAAAATAATCTTTAACGCATTTCTGTTTTTGTGAATAAAATCCAACAGCTTTTCTTTTCCAACAGCAAAGATTCTCCTTTGAATACGGAGTTATACAGCTCGTAAGTAATGATTCCACTAATAAATACACGTTATCTTCATCGTTCTAGTGTAAAGTTTCTAAAATGTGTCTTTTCCCTCATCATGTCCAACTTTAATGTCCAGCTTCCATCGTTCCTGAAGGTAATTGTGTCTGACGCTTCACATGCAGTCGTGTACAGTGTCTACCTGTCTGTCTGTAGTGTTTATTTATTTTTTTATTTATTTCTTCAGGCTGAATTCGGGAGTAATGAGGACGCAAAAGTATAAGACGAAAGACAAATCTACATCACACACGACATCAAGGGTATCTGTCTGTCTGTCTGTCTGTCTGTCTGTCTATCTGTCTGTCTGTCTGTCTATCTATCTGTCTGTCTATCTATCAATCTATCTATCTATCTGTCTGTCTGTCTGTCTGTCTGTCTGTCTGTCTATCTATCTATCAGTCTGTCTGTCTGTCTGTCTGTCTGTCTGTCTGTATGTCTGTTTATCTACCTAGTTATCTTTGTTTGTTTGTTTTTAATAATCAGTTGTTTATCTGCTCTGTTGTTGTTTGTTTACAGGAGAACAGACACCCAGAGTTCACTGATCTTTACAACGTTAATGACATTAATGACGTTTGGGATCGTGTGTGTGTGTGTGTGTGTGTGTGTGTGCAGATGGGTGTATGGATGAAATAGGCTTCTTATTGGATTAAATACCTGTAATAATTCATTTTTAATCATTCATTAAATATGTCAGCATGCACACCGTCATCTGATGTCTTTATTTTTATTTTGCTTCTTAATAATTCCTGTCTCTCTGCACTGTGACCGAACACAGACACTGATACTGTCCAGGTCTATGAACCTTTATAAACCCTGACAGGTAGAACAGGTCATAAAAGCATCGTCCAGCTGCTCAAATGAGAGTTAAAGCTTCTCTAGCTCCCCTAAAGCAGCAAATGATTTACAGCCCAAACTACCACAGAGCTCAATATAAAGACATCTCAGAAAATGTGTTTTATTTGTACAAAAGTCATGCACACTGACCTCCTGCTAAAATGGAAGCACACATTTATTAAAAAAAAAAAAAATTAGACAAATCAGAACTCTATCTTCTGTTTAGAGGAAATAAAAATAAAACTCTTTCATCCAGAGAACACTGAGAACTCCGGAGTGAAACATGGTGATGGGAGCATGAAGGTACAGAGCTGCTTTTTTATATATATATATATATATATATACATAAATAACACAATGACCTCAAATGACCACACAAGTCTTAAGATCTTTCATGACCAAACCTACAACTTGAACCTGTGAAAAGGTACAGAGGTATTTTTTTTGTTTTTTTTTTAATTGTGGCCCCAACAGAGGGAACTGAAGATGACTTAAGCAGAAGAATGAATCCAAACTGAACCACAGTGCTGCAGAAAACCAGTCACTGCTTACTGGAGAAGCTCCAAAGCTTCTTTTATTAACTTTTTTTTCCCCATTTCTTTTTTATTATTATTCATTTTTTTAGTATACTTGAGAATCACAAGTTACAATTACATTAAATTACAATTAAATTACAACTAAATAATTTTAAAATCAAGACCACCTAATTTTAAAAATGCTAAATAATTTCACACATTTACCAAATATTAAAAATAATAAAAAAAATTAAATGTGCAGAATAATATTTTTTTATTTATCGCATGCTGAAGTTTTGACCCAGAAAACCTTTCTAAAAATTTTTATTAAATTAAATTTTCATTATATTTCAGTAACTGGTGGATAATTAAAATAATAATGATGATAATAATAATAAAACTGAAAACATTTTTACAGTGAAAGTTACTCAAAATTTACAGTGAAACAGAATTAATTATTGAGTCATTTATAGAAAATTATGTAACAAATAGCCTGAGGTAATTTTTTTCAGTTTTATTGTTTATTTGATGATTTTAGAATTTCTGATTATTTGAGAATAAATTCTGTATCTAGACGCTGAGTTTTAATACATACTCCGGACTGCTGTAAGAATAACAAGTCACTGCTTACTCTAGAAGCTCCAAAGCTAACGGTCATTTGTGGCGTCTGAATAATTTTGGGGGAAATGATTTAATATATATTTGTTTATGCTTCTAAATCAAAATTTTTGCATCAAATCTTTGTTAAAGCAAATAATAAAAATAAGTTTTAATGTGCATTCATTCCATTAAGTAGCATTATAAGCCCAGGCCTGGAGGTCAACTTTGGCCACGAGATGAAGATGTGAACCTTCTGCCAGTTAATTAATCTTAACGAGTCTCAGCTCTTTCTCTAATTAAGAGACACTCGCTGCTCACTCCGAGCTCTCAGAAATTCTGTTTCGTCACCATTTCAACTTCATTCCTTCATTTCTGATGAAGAAAAAGAACACACTTCCTGTGAGTTCACTCTTTCTTTTCCTCCTTCACACTTCTTACGAGTCAGAAATAAGAGACAAATATTTACACTTCTTATTTATTATCTTTATTATTAATTTGTATTCATAAGTTAAATGATGAGATATTGATTATATTTGTAGTGTATAGACTTTAAAGGCCAGAGACAAATTTAACAAACAAAAAAGACGTTTCGACTGATAGCAGTAACACAAAACTTTTGCAAACTTTTATTAAAATTTACAGAAATGTTTTCAGGATCTAAAGCACACATTCTGCACATCTCAATAAATCTCTACATGGGCTTGTAATACATTTTCACAGGACTGTGATGATACACAAGTGTCTAAATGTCTAACTGTGAAATAATGGAAATAGAGTGAAAAAGAATTATTTATTTTGTTTAATGAAGTGCTATTTTTAATCTGAAACTTCAGTGTAAAGGCTCTGAGGTGGTGTGAAGTGAAAAGCAGAGGCATCTGGAGCTTTAATTCTACAAGCCAGAGTTCTCTGGAGCTTGAGTTGGACCTAGAGTTGGAGGTGGAGCTTGGGTTGGAAATGGAGCTAAAGTTGAAGGTGGAGCTTGAGTTGGAGGTGGAGCTTGGGTTGGACCTAGAGTTGAAGGTGAAGCTTGAGTTGGACATAGAATTGGAGGTGGAGCTTGTGTTGGAGGTGGAGCTTGGGTTGGAGGGGGAGCTTGGGTTGGAAATGGAGCTAAAGTTGAAGGTGGAGCTTGAGATGGAGATGGAGCTTGAGTTGGAGGTGGAGCTTGGGTTGGACCTACAGTTGAAGGTGGAGCTTGAGTTGGAAGTGGAGCTTGAGTTGGACCTAGAGTTGGAGGTGGAGCTTGAGTTGGAGGTGGAGATTGAGTTGGAGGAGGAGCTTGAGTTGGAGCTTGAGTTGGAGGTGGAGATTGAGTTGGAGGTGGAGCTTCAGTTGGAGGTGGAGATTGAGTTGGAGGTGGAGCTTGAGTTGAACCTAGAGTTGGAGGTGGAGCTTGAGTTGGAGGTGGAGCTTGAGTTGGAGGTGGAGATTGAGTTGGAGGTGGAGCTTGAGTTGAACCTAGAGTTGGAGGTGGAGCTTGAGTTGGAGGTGGAGCTTGAGTTGGACCTAGAGTTGGAGTTTGAGCTTGAGTCGGAGGTGAAGGTGGAGGTGGTGTTGGAAGTGGAGCAGGCCTGAGTGTTTCGAGAAATTCCTGCAGCAGCTGACGGAGCCAATCTTGGGTCAGAGTGTTTGGTAAAGGAAACCTCTGGAAACAGAACAGGACACAGAAAGTGAAAAAATTCAGCTGCATCTCCTGGACTCAGAACCTGGACATAATATTCCTAAATTCTGATCTAAACACCTTCCAAGTCGCTCCGAGACTCGGAAGGTCAGCACGAGGTCGGGTTCGAGTGGCTGCTGAATCATTTCAATAAACAACATGAGTTTCTGTAGGATTTGTGATATCTCAGGTGTTCAGAGATTTTCAGGTTTTATATGTATGTATAATTTCATTCACTTTTCCAAACCTCATCAGCGTGGGAGTTGGAGAGCCAGCGAGGCTCACGATAAGGATCAGCTCCAGGCTGAAAAATATTTCATCAGAGAATAAATAATAAATACACAAATATAAGGACAAACAAGTTCAGAAATATGGAATAAGACTTACTTGGAGAGCCATGGTCAGGACAAAGAGGCAAAATAAACAGAGTGGGATCTTCATGTTTCAGGAGTTTGTTCACTAAAGAAAATCTGAAATAAAGCTGAAACTACAGATTAAAGATCATTATTAATAATTACTGTCACCGTAGACTGAAGATTTTATTCCTCTGACGTCTTGAAGAAATTCTGAAGTGGAGACGAATCTTCAGGACGATTTAAATACGATCAGAATCCTGACCTCACCATCTGCTGGACACTGAGAGGATTTACTCACTTCCACAGATGCAGGTTGCTGAAATAAATCAGCCTTAATCATCAAGGTGTGTTTATAAGCCGCTTAAACATTTAGTAATTACTGCCGATGAGTAAGAAATAAATGCGTGTGTGTGTGTGTGTGTGTGTGTGTGTGTGTGTGTGCGTGTGTGTGTGTGTTGCTTCCAGCTAGCCCTAATGTATATTAAAAGAATTAGAATTTAGAATTAGACTTTAATGTAAGTTGATTTATCAAATAAATAAAAAGTCAAACAAACAAATAAATAAATAAATAAATTTATTGGTAAATAATTTTTTTTCCAGTAAAGCAAATCTAACATTACTCACAGACTTCTTTCTTTCTTTTTTTAAACTACTGAAAAATGACAATGACAGATATTCAAAACATACAAATTATTAAAAAAAAACTTTACAAATGAATAATTTTAAAATCAAGACGATCTATTTTGAAAAATACAAAAAAACCTCAAACATTCACAAAAAGCTCATTTAAAAGTGTACAGTAGGATTTTGTTATTTAGTGCACACGGAACTTTTCAGCCAGAGTAACTTTAAAAAATGTCATTACACTAGACATTAGATTTCAGTCACTGATGAATAATTATGAATGAATGAATTAATTATTAAAATAATAATAACAAAATCATCATCAACAACATAAAAAAATATATATATAATAATAATAAAACTAGAAACATTTTACAGTGACATTTTCTCAGAATTTACAGTACAATTTTCAGTAACTGGTGAATAATTAAAATAATAATGATAATAATAATAATAATAATAATAATAATAATAATAATAATAATAATAATAATAATAATAATAAAACTGGAAACTATGTTTTACAGTGAAATGTACTCAGAATTTCTAGTGAAAGAGAATTAATACTCGGAATTAATTATTGAGTCATTTATAGAAAATTATGTACTAAATAGCCTGAGGCGAACGTTTTTTTAGTTTTATTGTTTATTTGTTGATGATGATAGAATTTCTGATGATTTCAGACGCTGAGTTTTAATAAACACTCCTGAGAGCAGAGACGGTGAGTCATGAGGTTTCAGAGATATTTCAGCTGCTGCAAGTGTTTACACCCAGAAACACACAACAGATAAAATCCCAAATAAACACACACACACACACACACACACACACACACACACACACACACACACAAAGCACTGTACACACACAAAGCACTGTACACAGAAACTCAGAAAAATTGCCTTTAGATACACAAAATAACAGACCGAAAGTAAAAAAAAAAATAAAGATGAACATAAAGTTCTGTGTTTGTCTTTTAAAGGAAAATAATAATAATTATCAGATTTACAGATCAAGTAAAAAAATGGTTTTAACTTTATTGATGATTTTTAACATTATGAGATTAAAATAAAACAAAAAACAAATAATTAAACCTATTTCTGTACACTTCTACTCATTTAAATTGTATTTATTTATTCATTTATTTATTTATTTATTTGTTTGTTTGTTTGTTTGTTTGTTTGTTTATTAGAAGATAAGTCTGTTAATTTTAAGAACAGTTTTTAAAAAAAACAACAAAAAAAACTAATCTAATCTGTCACCAAAAAATCAGTCACCAAAACAGGACGATTATAAAATTATAAAATAATTATTTAACTTGTTTAATTATACATTTATTAGTAATAATTATTATTATTTTTTATTATAAAATTTAATCATTATTATTTTCATTTATACAGAAGCTGCATATTTGAGTCCAAAATCTTGAAAGCTCAAAGTGTCTTAAATTAAAAATAAATAATAAATAATAAATATATATATTTATATATCTTAGACCAAAAACTTTATTTTTTGCACTTTTAATGAATGAGGGGAAATTTGAGATAAATCCAGGCGCATTCTGAATATTAGCTGCTGATATGTAAATAATTGCAGAGAATAAATAGAATAAAATATCTAAAATGCTGTGAATATTAAGCTGATGAGGATAAATCATATATCTGTGCTTCTGCTGCTGTTTTTTCATATATAACATGTTGATGGATATACGAAGTTAAAGCTGATTTAATTTCATTAAGATTAGCATACACAGGAGAGATATGGAGGTGTGGCGCTGAGCTTAATCCGTATGACTCAAGATCGTTTTAAGACGATTGTTTGTCGTAATAATAATTAGACTCTCAAAATGTCTTCTTGAGTAACATCAGCAGTTGCTCAACCATCAGCAGCAGAGTATTAATACAGTGTCCGGAGCCCGAGCTGAGCGGAGCCGAGCCGAGATCGAGAGCGGGAGCAGGTACGAGTCTTTCTGACGCTAACATAGCTGTATTTCAAGGCAACGATGAATTTCCTGTGTGTGGTGGTGCTGCTGATCGCTGGAGCGACTGCTCAGGTGAGTAAAAACATCTCAGTTGGTCAGAATGTGCTGATTTATAAGAGGAGTGTATTAAAGCACTGCTTCTGATACGATACGGATTCTATAAACACAGATCATTTACAGAGACACAAACAGCGAGACTTTGATCATAATAAACAGATTATTAAGATTCCACGGTCCATTAACGTTCCACAACATTAAATATAGCTATGAAAGAATAAAAGTACAATGTTATTACATTAATAATTGTAATAACTTAATCATCAGTAACTTGGTAGTGGAAGAGGAATAAACTTGAATCTCTAGCATGAAGAAATGATCAGAAACCAGGAAGCTAATGAGATCTCAGAACCTCTGAAGTTCCTGGTGATGTTTGTCCTCAGTGCTGAAGTTAATCAGTGGTTTTTTTTAACAGGGCTGGGGATCTCTGAAGCCCTCAGATCACAGAGCAGGGAGAGGACCACACGGTGCTGGATGTCCTCCTCATGTACGTTCAGGTCATGGCAAGGTTCCTCAAGGGTTCTTTAGCTAGTTACTGGTTAAAGAGGTTCTCCATTCTGAACAGGAAACCTCATAAACAGATACATTAAAGAAGCGTTACTGAGCTGAGGAACCCGTGAGGAAGCTTCCTGTAACAGCGACACAAACTCATCAACTCTCACAAACTTTCTCTTTATAAATGTAGAGTAAAAAAGGTAACGCTGATGATTTTCTCAAATCTCTTCAGGGAGGCAAATGTTTTCCGCTTCCATGCAGACTACCAGGTGGCCAAGTGCCGCTGTGCGGAATACCACTTAACCCCAACGACACTGTGAGTTTCATACAGAAGATTAAATCAAACCTTTATTAATAAATATGTAATGTTATTCACAAATATAAATATAAATAAAAAGATTCATAATTGACTCATTATTATTACAATTATGTTAATAATAATAATAATAATAATAATAATAATAATAATAATAATAATAATAATATTATTATTATTATTATTATTATAAATTATATCTTATTGTATTTTATATATTTAAAAAGTTATATATATATGTTTTATATATTTTTATACATATTATTGCTGTATCAGCTTTTGTCAACAAACTGCTTATTATCTGCTTATAATAATTTTATTTTTATATATAAATTTACAACATCTAATGCAACGATATTTTGAATATGTATTATTAATATATCAGTATTGTGTGTTAGATGATAACAGACAGAAACATGTTTTGTGTTACAGATCAGCCTGCAGTTCACGCCCGTGTTTCGGGTACGAGCTTCATGACCTCACATTCATTAAAAAAATAATAATAATAATAATACAATGATTATGATGTAATGCTTCAGTTTTTAATCATGACTTTTATATGCTTCATGTACAGGCTGACAATGTCACACTGCAGGTATTAATATTTATTTATTTATTTATTTATTTATTTATTTATTTATTTGTTTGTTTATTTATTTATTTATTCTTTAGAAATAAATTATTTTTATCTGATCAATTCTCTTTGTTTTAGAACACCAACATCACTCTGCCCATTAAACAGGTGATACAGTAAAATTCATGTATAAACTATAATAACTGTAAATATAATAATTCTCCTTTAATCATTCTTTAATGGTGTGTTTTATTTCCCCCGAACAGGGAAGGAGTATCTTCCTCTTACCTTCTGTAAGTTCAGCTGAAGTAAACATTATTATCATCAAAACTTTCACAAAAATACAAAATATTCTAAATGAAAGAATTAAAGAGTTTAATTTTTGTATTCGAAAATTCTATATTTTTAGTGTACAGGACCTCCACCCAAGGTACGCTAAAATATTTAGAGCCCTAATAACTGTGTTATAGATACTACTACTACTACTACTACTACTAATAATAATAATTGCTCTTTTATAGCATGGCAGGAAGCCCCCTCAGCCTCTCATGGTATTTAAATAATTAAATAATTATTGAATTAAGCATCTTTATTTGTATTCCTATAAAACTCTCTCTATATTTTTATTCCTCAGCACTTCACAGATTAAACATTAATTAACTCAATAAATTTTCTTTTGGTTTTCTTCCTCTCCTCAGTCCTACGTGAAGATTCTGTACAACTCCAATTCTACAGTAATTTTATTTTTATTATTGAATTACTTTCAATAATATTTTAACGTTTAGATTTTATTTATAACACACACACACACACAAACTAATCCATTTTTTTTCCCTCAACAGACCCCGTTTTCTTTTGAATTCGGCGTGACTAAACCTGTAAGAAAAAAATTATGATTTTAATAATTTAAATTACTCAAATAAAGAATGTGTATGAATATAATTCTCTTTTAACCTTTCTGATTTTTTTCCTGATACACAGCGCATGTCACCTTTGATGGTGAGTAAAAACATGATGATAAAATTATTTAGCTTTGGATTAGAAATATTCGATTTTAGTATTATTTTGATTTTATTTATTTATTATTTTATTTGATTATTTTATTTCTTATTTTAACTATTATTGTTAGTATTATTTTTATTAAAATTGTTTTATAATAATCTTTAACAGTCTTATTTTAATTTGTTTATTGTGTATTATGAATATTATTATTATTATTATTATTATTATTATTGTATTTTTCAGGCAGGATCTGAGAGTGATGAAGAAACTCTGCAGTAGAGATGAACACACACCTTCACTCACTAACGTACAGCTAATTTATTTATTTATTTATTTATTTATTTATTTATTTATTCTTGAATTTATTCTAGTAGCACATTTTTTTTTATTATAAATGAATCATTTTCCTGCTAATTATTTTCTGTGTTGTTTTTATTCCCAGGTCATCACATGACCTGAGATTATGCCTCATTATATTGTGGATCATCATCAACAACAACAAAAAAACTTTTAATGCATTTAAAGAAAAATTAATAATTATGAAGAGAATGATTAGATGAGGAAGTGAAAGCGATGATAACGAGATTCTTTACTAATGAAAGAGTTTTCTTGGCTTTAAACTCTGTGCTGCTGATTTTCTGATTAAACTCATCAGCATCTGCATTCACCTGCGTTCTGTGTTTGCTGTCTGATCTAAAGGAGAAATGATGCACGTGTGAGTTTGAACATTTGAGTCTTTATTGTCAGTGAATACGGGTGATCTCGAGTAATAAGCTGTTATAACAGATACACAGAGAAAAACGCTGCAGGCTTTGTGGCCTTCACACACATGATGTTCTGAGATGTTTCATCTCTCACATCTATGGCTGGAAAAATGGGAAGGCTGGATCCTGAACAACAAAACAAATCCACAATGACTTCCATTACATTAGACATTAGATATAATACTGCTGTGTGTTTGTGTGTGAGTGTGTGTGTGTGTGTATGTATATGTTTGCTTTTACCCCCTCAACACCACGCCCAGGACGGTCGCCTCGGTTATCAGGGGGCGGAGTCATGCGCAACATGTTCACGTTATTCTGAAAAAGTGAGAAAAAGAACTTGTGATGTCACTGAGTGTGAGCTACAGCAGAGCAGATGATTGGTTGGTTACTGTATGACATCAGCTGAGTTTAATGGCTCACTTTATTTAAGACTCTTCAAGTGTCAGATTTATAAACAGAATCTCCTTTACTGTGAGTGGACTCAGGAGCATGTGATGTGCTGTACGTTACCTGCACAGCCTGAGGGGCCTTTGTGGGTCTGACCGGGTTCTGATTGGCTGCATTCTGGACTGCTGTATTCTGATTGGATGAGGGTTTAAGAAGCGTGTTTCTTTGAGGGAATCCATAACTCAAATAATAGGGAAAACCCTGAGAGGAGAAACACAAGGCTTAATCTGATCATCTGACTGAAATCTAGATAAGAGATAGAGATAAACACACACACACACACGTACCTGTCCTCCTGGTACCTGAGGGAATGGGAAGTACTGAGGAAACACCTTAAACAAACAAAAAAAAATTGTTACACATCCGCTCTACACCTGTAATCCACCTCACTGTTCTTTACGGATGTGTTAAAGAGGTTCTAGATTCTAAGACGGTCAGGGTTCTAGCTGAGACCTGCTTTAAATGAAGTACCTGTACCTGGATGGGGTTCTGGCTGTTAGGGGGAGGGACGGGGTTGTTGGGATTGATGGGTCCTGTAGGCTGCTCCTGCTGAAGGGAGGGCAGGAGGAATGAGGGAAGGTTCTGCTGTGGTGGCAGGAATGGTCCTGGAACCTGAGGGCCAAGATTTAACACCTGAGGAGGCAGCAGGAGCTCAGGTTGAGACTGGATCAGGAACGGAGAGAGAAACGGGGAACCCTGAGAGGAACAATGGAAAAAACTTAAGGAAATACAACGAATACAGTGTGATGGACCTCCTGCTCCTGGACTTTCAGTGAGGAAGGAAGGAAGACAGACAGACAGAAAGAACGAAAGAAAGAAAGACAGAACAGGGAGGGAGGGAGGGAAGGAAGAAAGGAAGGAAGGAAAGAAAGAAAGAGACGGGTTGATAAATATAGTTTTTTGTAGATAAATTGGAGATGTGAGATGTTTTTCATTACCTGAACCTGTGTTTGTCCCAAACCCATACCGGTGAGCGTGAGTCCTGGCAGACGCACAATCTACATACAACAAAATCTGATTAGCATAAAATCTTCACAACAAACAGCAAATATAAACAGCTATAAACTTCTCAGAGATAAAGACCTCATTACTGTTACTGGCAATTATTCCCAGCTGCTGGCGGAGGATCTGGAACAGGAAAAAGAGTGGATGACGGCATGATGGTTATGGAAGTCAAAAATTAAACAGCGTGTGTTTTCGTTAAAATAAAATCGATCAGTGACGAATCGAATTACTGCTAGTTCCTCTGTAGCTGATTATTCACCTCGACCTTCACATCAAGTTTAATTCATTTCATACAACAGCAAATTTACCAAGACATTATTTTTATTTAGTAAAATGCATCATACTTTTTATCCATTTATAGTTGCATAGAATGTTGTGTATGTGAGATGAGTTCCTGTTCATTTTTTTTCTTTCTCTTGATGTTAATAAGGAGGAACATCTCCAGCTTCCCCTCTGACATTGGAGACTTCTTCCAGAAACTTCACTACATCACTTTAACAATCACACGTTAAACTGTGATGAGCTGCTGCTATAGAAACGGCAAGCGCATTAATATAAACCTGCGCTACCGTCATAGCTGCTGTTCTAGGAATCTAATCAACTCATTCTGACCAATCAGAATGCAGGATGTACGCAGTGGTGTAGAAATAATAAAAGAGATAAATACTGTATTAAACACTCACCGGAGCTGAGGAGCAAAAGCTGAGAAGAACCGCTAACAGGATAAAGGTCTGGAGCTTCATGGTGTCTGACTGTGAAACAACAAAACACCAAGAAGTGTGAAAGTGAACGTCCGAGTCACAAATCTCAACAAGCCTGAATTTTTATGCGTTTAAATAAAAAAGAACACTGAATCAGGAGCTCAGAGAAGCTCAGAGAATCAGGCTTGTACCTTCACTGTGGAGCAGAGGTGAGATCTGTGAGAACATTGCTCTGGCTTCTGCTTTTTAAAGCGTCTCTGTGACATGCCGAGGCACCGTGTGGTCATGATATCATCACACGCTGATGACTTCACCTGACCGAGGAATTGAGCGAGGAACAGAAGTAGCTTGAACACTCATACACTTCCACAAGACCTCACTGCTGCTGGAGACCTTCTTCACTCTTACTCATGACTGTCTAGTTTTGGTCACGTGATGTCACGGCTCTGGTTTTAACCCAGATGCTGTCTCACACTCCTGTTTTAACCAAATCAAAGCCTCGGCATGTTCATGATCGGAGTCTGGCGTTAAAATAATGAGCATGTTGAGGAGGAGGAACTTCCTGAGCTCAGCATTCTGCTTAATCTGTGTCTAAACCTGATGCCTGAGCTCCGTGTCATTACCGGCTTTTCTGACTGGGTGAAAGACGACAAAAAACAAAGACAAGAGCTGATGTTAGAGACTCCAGGGGTTAATCTGCCGCTCGGCTTCTTTACAACTCGCTCACTGTTTGTCTAAATGAATAATAAAATATTACAGGTTATTAATATATTAATACAGGTTATAAATAGCACAGGTTTATATTAACACTCTCCTTTTGAATACTGTTGCTGTAGTAACAACTCATTCACATAAATGGATTTAAATAAATTATTCATATGCTGAAGTAAGGAGATGTTTATGTACCATGTATGGAAGGAGTCTTCAGTGTCAGAGGTAAAGCTGGAACTTTTCCCACTTCTTCAGGGCAGAAGAGTTTTTATTCTATGTTTAGGGTTAGGGTTAGGGTTAAAACCTAATCCTAACTATAACCCTAACCCTAATCTTAATTACCGTACAGCAGAATACATTGATAGGTTCTTAATCCCATTTCACAAAAACATAACAGTTACCTCAAAGACACATATGATTTTGTAGATAAAATAAAAACTATTATTCTGGAAGATAAGGCACTTCTTTTCACTATAGACATTGACAGTCTATACACCAATATTCCAATCAAATTAGGACTTAGGCAGTTAAACAAACATTTCAAAACCATCCAGACCTCAACAGTCCAGATGAACATATCCTAAAACTACTTGAAATCAGTTCAAACCGAAATGACTTTGAATTCGATGATGAAATATTTTTACAAATTCAAGGAATGGCCATGGGCAAAACATTTGCACCAGCATATGCAAACATCTACATGGGGGATTAGGAAACTTCTCTACTAAAAAAATGCAAGTACACACCACAGGTTTACTACAGATAATTAGATGTCATTTTTGGAGTGTGGGTACATGGAAAAGAGGAGTTTGACAATTTAATTAAGACAGCAAACACTACAATTAAACATAAAACTGATCCATGATCCATTGAATTTCTAGACACTACATTGTTTTTGAGTGAATCACCAGCCCATTTTAGATCACTCAAAACAAAGGTATTCTTCAAAAACAACAAATCCAGTTTTCATCCAAAACATACATTCAAAGGCTTAATTAAACCACAACTCATACGCTTCCATCGAATCTGTACTGAAGAATGGGATTTTCATAAGGCCACACAAACACTATTCAAAGCCCTCAAACAAAGGGGTTACAGTAAAAGATTTCTTAGGTACATTAAATCCACTACCATGCAACAGTTAAAAGATCAACCTTCTCGGACCCGGCTGCCACAATCCAGGAATGTCATCCCTTTAATAACGACTTATTCAAAACAAAGACAAATACTAAACAGATGTATCAAAAATAATTTCTAACAGCACTACAACAGGTACCAAAACTTAAAGAATTCAAAGTCATTTCAGCATACTGGAGAAATCTTAAAGACATCTTGGTCCATTCTAGATTCACTGCCACAAATCTCCAGCGGCCGTCGCCTTGGGAACAATATCAGTCAACAAAATACATTGCAGGTTTACCCGTCCATTTGCATCTTAATTTGAACAGCACAAATGTGGTCCACTGCATCTCATGTTTACGATGTCATAAAAAATGTACAGCTGATACAAAAAACACATTTTTTTTGTGAATGGTTAAAACAACACATATACACAATCCCCAAACAGAAACACAATAGGGAAATAGTAAATCACTTCATAGAACACGGTCTACACAACTTAAGAATAACCGGAATTGAGGCTAACTCGGTCTGGACAGACCAGCAGAGGAAGCGTAAAGAGAGATGTTGGATGTGAGTTCTCAACACGTGGATTCCAATGGGACTCAAGGGGGGATACTCCTCATTTCCCAAAAATGAGCCATAAAATCATAGACAACATAAATTTAGATTCTGGTTTGGGTCAGGTCTGGGATCCCTAAACCATGGGATGAACCACATTATTGACATTAACTTGCAATATTTCCATGGCAGAGGTGATGTGAATTGATGTGATTTGTGGTGGATTTGTAATACAAAACAATTTTTAGCACTTGATTGGGATTGAACATAGCACTTAAAATTGAAGCACTTGTGGGTAAAATGATGGCTTGTCTTGAACTCTCTGAGGAAAAAACCTAGATTAAAACAAAAATATTAGCACTTACACAACAATTACAGATTTTCAGAGCTCTAACCCCAACCCCAACCCCTCTCCCAACCCTAACCCGAACTTTAATCGCAACTCTAACCCAACCTTAACCTTTACCCCAACCTTAAACCTAACCCTAGGAGTTATCAGAGTTATGGAAAACCTTTTTTCCCTTTTTTTGGATTGTGGTGTTTGGAATTTAATTTGCAGTGTATGGACGCGTGAGCACTTATTTTTTTATAGCACTTACCTAGAAGCACTTGCTATTCCATATTCTGAATTCGATCTTTCTCTATTTTTACGTAAAGAAAACAATTACAGAAACAATTTTAAATGCAGATTTTACATTACCGGTTTTTTAAATACATCAGCAATTTAGTTAATCACTTTGAACTTTTCACCAACCCCTAACCTTAACCCTAACCCCATCCCTATCCTAACCCCTAACCCTAGAAACACATTTCTGCCAGAGCCATAGCGTTGCCTAACAGGTGGCGGCCTGTGCAACATAAGTGCAACATAAATGCACCATATTTCAATAACAATATTTCCTAAAATCACAACTGCTTAAACGAGAGGGTTTCCTGCATATGCCCATGTCAATAAAATCCTAACCCTAACCTGGATAAAAAAAATTTAAAATTTAAAAATGGAATTTTTTCTAAACCTGACACTAACCCTAACATGACCTTAACCCTACACCTAACATCAACAACCCTAACCCCCCCATCCCCCCACTTCCTCAACTTTAACTTCAATACTTACCTTAAATCCAGATTGAAATCATTTGTCCAAAAGGGATCTTGAAGACCTGTCCTAGAAAGAAAAGAAGAAACATAATGAGATAATTATCTGGTAAATAATCTTATAAAGATGAATGAACATCCAAATAGGGAGGAAAGAGTCTCCTGCCCATGCACAATAAATTCATATAGGATAGAACCAAATAATAACTGCTTTTTTTTAATCATAAACATAACCCTAAAATTAACCCTAAACCTAAACCTAAACATAACCATAAATCTGAACCTAGCCCTAATCACAACCTTAAACCGAACAGCAACAACTCTAACCCTAACCACAACCCTGAACCTAATCCTAACCTCATAAATACTTAAAATTGGGAGGAGAGGGTCTCTTGGATGTTCCTGTGCTTAATAAAATCCATTTGGAATAAAAAACATTTTTTTAAAAATGAAAATTTTTTCTAACCCTGAACCTAACAACACTATCTATAACCCTAACAACAACCCTAAACCTAACCACAACTCTGAACCTAACAACACTAACCCTAACCACAAAACTAAAACTAACATAACCCTAACCACAACCCTAACTTTAACCCTAACCATAAACATAAACCTAACTCTAAATCTAACGCTGAACCTAATCCTAAATTTAACCATAACCCCAACCTTAACCCTATCCCTAACTCCAAATCTAACCTTATTTCAACTCTAGAAGGAGTGTCGCTTAAAGATTCTCTTCAATACAGCAAAAACAATTTTAATTCAGATGGTTAACTCAGCTTTCAAGTGTCTGAGCCTTTTTCCGAGCCACCAGTGCCCCACCCGGTTTATCTCAAAATAAAAGTTGGGTATCTCTGATAAAGGACCTGGAGGGCTTGACTCAAATACACAAAGTAAATTAAAATTACATAGAACATGATAAAGTTTCCAAAACAAAAATGAATTTACCAGAACACCAGTTACATTCCAGGAATTACAGTTAATTAAAAAGGTAGGGGTATGAAACCTGTGCAAAACAAATTCCAAAAGGGAAAGAAATTTAAATAACATTAACTTTAAACCTAACCATAAACCTAAATCTAACCCTGAACTTAACAACCCTAACCCTAACCCAGAACCTGACAACACTAACCTTAACACTAACATAACCCTAATCCTGAAACCTAACCCTAACCCCTAAATCTAAACCAAGCATTACCCTAACCATGAACCTAACCCTAACCATAAAGATAAACCTAACTCTAAATCTAACCCTGAACCTAACACCAACCCTAACCACAACCCTAATCCTAAATTTAACCATAACCCTAACATTAACCCTGAGCCTAACAACACTAACCCTGACAACACTAACCTTAACACTAACCCTGAAACCTAACCCTAACCCCTAAATCTAAACCAAGCATTACCCTAACCATAAACCTAACCCTAACCCTAACAACACTAACTATAACCCTAACTTTAACCCTAACCATAAAGATAAACCTAACTCTAAATCTAATCCTGAACTTAACAACACTAACCCTAACCACAACTCTAAACCTAACCCTAATTCTAAATTTAACCAGAACCCTAACCAGAACCCCAACACTGACCCTGAACCTAACAACACTAACCTTAAACATAACCCTAGCCCTAACCAAAATCCTAACCCTAAACCTAAACCTAACCACAACCCTAACCTAAAAACGAAATTTTTAAAACCTAACCTAACCATAATTCTTCAATAGAAAATCCGGTTCAAGATAAACAGTTTAATAGGGAGAAAAGAGTCTCCTGGGTGTGCCCATGCAAAAAAGATCCAATCTGGATATCTTTTTATAAAAACTAATTTCTTAAAACCTAAACCTAACCGTAGGAGAGAGATTGTGAGGGTATGAGTGTTTATAGCTGCTATAATTACATGAAAATCCAACTAAATAAATTAAAAATATTCTTTAATGGATGGAACACAGAAGTCCTTGTAAAATCATAAGAATGAAACGGGAGCTAATTTTGTGGAGGTTCCATATCATTAAACATAACTATAAACAGGTTTATAAAAAGTATGAAGTCATAAACATTTTTAATTGTTGTTGAAAAAAAGTTTACCCCATATAATAAATCAGACAGATAGATAGATAGATAGATAGATAGATAGATAGATAGATAGATAGATAGATAGACAGACAGACAGACAGATAGAATGAACTTTCTCATTACAAGGTACAGATACATATCAAAGAAATGGCGTTTAACATCTACCAGAAATGCAAACAGTAGAAATTGTCCAATGAAGAAGTGCAGATAAATATATACATCAATAATTAAGGCTATGTCAGTATGTGCAAGTTAATTTACAGCATATAAATTGCAAATAATAATATATATATATATATATATATATGAATAAACAATGATGTACATTATAATTACATTATACTGAGAAGATGTAGCAAAATGTACTGAGTGGAGCAGAACTGCAGGAATTATTATATATATATATATATAATATATATATATATATATATATATATATATATATATATATATATATATATATATATATATATATATATATATATATATATATATTCTGTCATCTTTCTTTCTTTCTTTCTTCCTTATGTCTTTTTTCTTTCTTTCTTTCATTGTTTCTTTGTTTTTTTTTCTCTTTCTGGTCCACTGGTGTGGACAGTTCTGAATTGATGAGTCAGTAAACTACTGTCAGTGTAAAAAGAATAAAACACTTTACAGGAAATCAATCAGCATAACGTCCTGTGTTTGGGTTTAATTGTTTATTTAATGCACCATTTTTGATAGAAGTGAGAACTATGAAAAAGTCTATAAAATCATCTTAACAATGTTTTTTCTTGCATGAATAATTTTATTAGTGATCATCAAGTGAAGTCAAAAATGAATCAATTTGCATTTTTTCCTATTTTACTTTTATCTAATATAATTCTTACAATCAATAATTTCATTACTAGGATTTCTACATTTTGTCATTTAATGTCATTTTTTAAAGATTTAAAGAGGAGCTGCTCCAGGTCAAGCCTGAGAGAGAAAAAGAGAAAGAATTTAATCACTACAAACTATATATATATATATATATATATATATATATATATATATATATATATATAATTATATTTAAAATATAATTAATATGAGAGCTTGTACTGAAGGTTTGATAATAAAGATGAACCTCAGGAGGATTCACTCATCAGGCTGCTCGGTTGTAGTTGGGCTTGACGTGACCTGAAATCACAAATAAACCGTAAATAAACAGATTTTTATTTTATAAACAGCTAATATTATAAACAGCTACATTACCTGAGTGAGTGGCTCGTCCTGCAGCCCCCATCGCTGAGAGAGAGCGCGCTGAGGGACAGTTCAAAACACTTTCAGTTCATCTCTTCTCAATAAAAATCATTTATTATCCAGGTCAGAATGTCTCAAGTATAGAGAGATAGATTTATTCAAATTAACAACTAATTGTACAGAATATTACATATTTAATCCTCACTCACATCAGAGTCATATCAGATAGAGAGATAATATCTGATATATCCAATATCCAAGTCTTATATTCAGGTGTTATTAATATCTGGCTAAAATATGGATTTGTCTCAGTTTAACTTTGATGAATTCAGTTATTCACTGCAAAATTTTATGTAACAAAATAGTCTCATTGAAAATATAAAATAAAACCTAAATATCAGATATAAAATAAACAAGGATAATTGATAAAAACATTTATATTTTTCACAAGTTATAATGTAAGATATTTTTACACTTTTATATTTATTATATTTTAAATATAGCTATTTTTTAATTAATTAATGTTCTGCATGTCTGTGTGTGTGTGTGTGTGTGTGTGTGTGTGAGAGAGAGAATTACCCTGAATCGTGGCACTGCGCCAGTCGGCATGTCACCCTGAGGCTGCTGTCCATTTGCCCCCAGGTTCATCTGCCCCTGAAAAACACACAGTGTCTCATCAGGGAGAAAACATTACACACACACACAGTAATTACATTACACCTCTAATGGTGTGTAAACGTACCGCTGCCTGCTGCTGAGGAAATAAAACCTGACGATTGACAGGGGGCAGGAAGGGCATTCCCTAACACCACCAGGGCAGAAAGAATCATTACACACAGCAGCAAAAAAAGAAATTATGTTTTAATTTTATCCTGTTGATATTTTTATATTTGTGGTCCATCAGTCCACGAAGTGGAGTATGATTCAAATTGGAAAATGATTTAATAAAATAATAAAGGTCTTGAAGAATTCATTATTTAAATAAAAAAATTCTAAGGCTTTCCAAAAATGTGTTATTTTTTTTCTTTTTAAAGAAAATGTGCAGAATTTTTTCATATAATCTTCATTCAAGTCAAGTCAGTGTGTATATCAGAAGTGTGTAAACTTTTAAAAACTATTAAAAATCAGATACAGTTATTCTGTTAATCCAAAGAGGATGGAACAAATTCAGCTGGAGGTTTCAAGACAGATTATTTGTGTATTTTTAAAGCTGTGAAATAATAGAGAAAGATTTCCTCCAGCTGAGGTGTACCTGGAGACGGAAATATTCTATAAAATAAAACTGTCCTGCTTGATTAAAATCGCATGCAGGTAACTGTAAGAGAATGTGAGCGAGATTCCCTCAGATATCTGCTTTCTTCTGCATTCTGACGTCGTTATTGTGATGATGTTCACACAGACTCGTCCATGTCCTCAGCAGATTTTTGGATATTTAACGCTCCACTTCTTTCTACACAGAAATCTTACAGACTGCTGATGAGTGTAAATGTAAAAACCCCACAGCAGGTTAAATACCCCGTTCGGCTGGAAGGGGAACGGCTGAGGGAGCTGAGCCGGAGCGTTGGGAATTCCGAACTGAGGCTGGAGCATGTACGGAGGGATTCCAGGAATCATCTGAAAGGGAAAAAAAAGGTAAAGGCATTCTTGAGGTAAAGTCTATAGTAAACTCGGGACCAGCTCTCTTTATTTATAGTGATTTAAATAAACTGATTTAAATACAATTACATTACATTTTCAACTCGATTCTGTTCCACAGAAGAGTTTCTTAATCATTATTTCAAGACTCAATAAATAAATAATTTCATGTCTAAATAAAAATATGACTTAAACTTGTAAAAATCATTTAAAACATTTAAAACACACAGAACAGATTATTATATAAACATGATATAAGAAATGGGAAATTATTTAAATGTGTCAGAATATTTATATTGTTGACAAAGATTTCTAAATTTCTGAACGTTCTTAAGCCATTTTTCTTAAATTTGTTATTAAATATCAAATAAAAAAATCAGAGTTCCACTGAAGTCACTTTGAGAACCATTACAGTAGAGAACTCGAAGGTTTCATTACGGAAACCCCCCCAAAAAATCATCACTGTTTTATTATTTAGTGGAAAAATGATGAAGATGTTCTTACTGGAGCAACGGCTGGCTGAGCGATGAAAGCTCCACCTCCTCCAATCAGAGCCGGATTCAGGCCTCCAACCACCAGCCCGGGATTCAGCAGTCCTCCGTTCAGACCGACAACACCGGGGTTCAGACCTCCAACAACCAGCAATTTCTACACCATATGGGAAAATAACAAGGTGAAGTCCGTGTTCAATAATTACTACAACATTCAACGTCTCCAGCCTCTCAGTGCTAAATATAATTCCTCATATTTCCTCATATTTGCTTATACGGAAAGATTCAACAATAAAGAAAAACACAAAAATTCACAAACTCCATCCGTTTAGTTAATGTATTGATTCGCTTACCTTCGCAGAAATCACCTGCAAGGATAAAGGTGAAAAAACTGATTCATATAAAACAGGTATGTATGTAAAAATAGATTGTATTTTCAGAGAGATTAAATGTGAGGGTGTCTTACGCAGGCAGCTGAAGCCAGGAAGGCGACAAAAACAAAGAGCTTCATGGTTGCAGACTGAGAAAGACTTTAAAAAGGACCTTAACAAAAGGAATAAGCGTAATTTTAATGCATGATTTGAATGTAAATTTTCCGAGTTCCGATTTTTCTCCTTTCTCCTTATTTTTAAAGGTGTTCCTCAAGGTTCTGTTTTGATTTTTTTTTCTTTAAAACATCAGAGAAGAAATAAAAGAAAATGCAAAACGCATAAAAGTCTAAGAGTAAAAAGAGCAGGATGAACCTGATCAGCTTTGAGAGAGTGCATTGGAGCTATACTCACCTCACCAGAGCCAATGTTCTCAGAGTGCGTCTGTTCTCTCCATGACTCGGACACCGGCCTTATATCAGTCCAGAGAAATCCAGCTTAATGACTTCCTGCTCACAAATCGAGGTGTTTGACCGCTGTTTGTTTGCTCGCATGACTCTTGTGGTAAAGTTTTTGTTCACATCTTCTCCAAATTGGAGCGCTTTAATCCAAGGTACAGAAATAGATGATGAGCAAAATGTCTGTAATTGAATTTTGAGGTTTTTGCTCTTTTTGTGTGACAGGATTTAAAAGCCACATGACCTCATTATGAAACCTGCTTGTTCACAAACACTACGTCATGACACGCAATCTTCAGTGAGTGAACATTATAATATTACATTACACAAGGAATATTACTAATTTCTATTATTTTATTATTTATTTTATAAATGCGCTTGCGCTTTATTTCATTTTTACACACAGAGCCGCTGAGTTCTGTACTCTGATTGGTCAGAAATTGTTAATTAGTTCTCTCTAACAGAACCAGGTGTATATTAAAGAACTATTTATAATATGTTATTGTTTCTAAGGCATTGGTGGTTCAGTGGTAGGTTTCTCGCCTATCATGCGGAAGGCCTGGGTTCGATTCCCAGCCAATGCCTCAACCCCAGCCACTGGATGCAGTGCCGGTCCCAAGCCGGGAAAAATGGGAGGGTTGCATCAGGAAGGGCATCCGGCGTAAAACATTTGCCAAGTTGTTGTGCGGACCAGTTGGTCCACTGTGGCGACCCTGAACAGGGAGCAGCCGAATATGTGTATATACACGTATATTGAATACGTGTTTTTTGTCTCGTTGACTTAAAGAGAGACAATGAAGTGCAGCTGAAGAGGAAAGTGTTTATAGCTGCTATAAGAAAAGTGAGAACAGGAACTGACTTGCTTTACTATTTAATAAATCAAAATGAGCTGTTTTAGGAAAATCTCATGTTCAGAGTAACAGTAACTCCAGCACGTCACTGATCTGAGGCTGTAATTCGAATTTTACTGAAATCTAAAAACCATTCAACAAACATTGTCATCAAGGAAATTTCTTTTATTATTATGACAAATAAAGATATTTATGAGAAGATCTTCAGGTCATTTTTGTCGAAATGAACAAAAAATGTTTAAAATTTGAAATGCTCAATTTTTTTTCAGGTGTTTGCTAAATTGTGACTTAAACAAGAGTTCATTTAATTTTTTTTATTTTAATTAATTTTAATTTCATATTTATTTATTTTTCTAATTTAAATTGTATTTTAATTAAAAGTAAAATACAATTTAAATAAAATAAAATAAAATACATTTTTAATTTATTTTAATTTTAGCTTTATTAATTAATCTAATATGTGTATAACAACATGATGTATTAATTTCACAACTACAGCAGACCTCACAATTATTGGCACCCTTTTAGAGAACGTTCAAAAAGGAGGTTTTCTTTTGAATTAATTAGCATTTTGCAGCCGTTGCTGAGAATGTTGACTCAAAAGCTGTTTTTTCTAATTAATTAATTAAATTAATTAATTAATTAGATCTTTTTCTTTTAATAGTGCTAATAAAATATCTTATTAAACATCTTATTTAAATATAAAAACACAAATCCATTTCATTTTCTTTCTTTATTTAAAAATTATTTAGAGTACAAAAGTAAAAAAGGAAAAAAGAAATGAAAACTGATAATAAACAATGTAAAGACTGCAATTAATGAAAGAGGGGGGATTTACAAAAAATCTGAAATTTCTGATTAAAAAAGGACAACATTTTTAATATCAATCAATTCTTTCCAGTCATTCTAGATTAATACAGCAAAATAAAAATGATAAATAATTAATCTAGAAGAACCCAATGAGGTCATTTTTGTTTTGTGCAAAAACTTGATTTAAAAACGAAATTTGTCCTGCTCCAATTGTTGGCCCTAGCTTTAGCAGCCACGTGATGTCACGGTTCTACTAGGACCACAATTTGAAGCAGGACAATCTTTCTTTTTTTAAATGATCAACATTTCAAGTACTTTTCAGGTAAAAAAAAAACACTGGACTCTGAAAGAGATAGCTAAGGAAGAGTACAGGGTCTTTTCACATTCATGCTGAGCTCTCAGTTTTGTTCAGCCTTAAAGACTCTGATCTCCTCATTCAATCAGCTGAATTATTAAAATTAATAATCCATGCATTAACATGTTCTACCTGTGAATGAACATGTTTTTCACACTGTGCAAATTATTAATTTGCATATGTATATATACCAACCAGAAATAACATTATGACCCGCCTAATATTGTGTTGGTCCCCCTTTTGCTGCCAAAACAGCCCTGACCTGTCAAGGCACATTGATGGCAGGACCCAAGGTTTCCCAGCAGAACATTGACCAAAGCAGGACAGTGTTTCCGCCGGCTCGCCTTCTTCCCATAATGCATCCTAATGCTATGTGTTCCCCAGGTAAGCTACGCACACGCACTCGGCCATCCACATGATGTAAAACAAAACATAAGTCATCAGACCAGGCCACCTTCTTCCATTGCTCCACGGTCCAGTTCTGATGCTCACTGGGATTTGAGAGAGTTTGAGGGAGACCACAGGATCAGAGCATCTCCAAAATTGCAGCTCTTGTGGGGTGTTCCCAGTCTGCAGTGGTGAGTATCTATCAAAAGTGGTCCAAGGAAGGAACAGTGCCTCGATGGGTCCGGGCTGTTTTGGCAGCAAAAGGGGGACCAACACAATATTAGACATGTGTTCAAAATGTTATGGCTGATTGGTGTACATGTCATATGTCAAACATGGAATGTAGACTCCTTATAATATTAGCAGCTCTGACAGGTTTATACCAACACCCTGGCTCTTAGGTGTTATCGTTGCCATAGAAACAGCTGGTCCATTTAAACATGTATCATTGATACAGTATTATTCTATTGTTGATAATGTTTCATATAATAAAATGCAAATATAAACTTAAGCAACACCCACGCTGTTATTTATTAAATAATTATTAGGCATTGTTGTGGTGTTAGAGATAAACCTGGTCAGATTTGTGAAAGGAAAGTGCTGTGAAATGCAGATATAAATGATATAAGCAGCAATAACTACTAAGCAGTTAGTTAATGATCAGTGATTAAGGCTTTGTGCTGATGAACAGATCAATCAGATTAGTGGCCATATTCATTTAAATTCAAAATATTCACGCAGGAAATGACATCAGTGTTTCTGGAATATGTTAGTAACCAGTAAACATCATTCCTAACTGTAGTGAAGAATTGTACTTCATTTAGCATGACCATGGGGTTTACTATGGGGTTGAGCTATGTCGATTTTCCAGCAGAGAAACAAGTAAACATCCAAACTACATCAGATTCCACTGGAAAGAAAGGTCTGATGATAATTATTGTACCAATCTTCACTCTTTGGAAGACTCCAGATGTTTAAAGCAGTTTAAACTTGCACACTGCACAGGACTAAAGCACACAACATTTTATATATATATATATATATATATATATATATATATAAAGTTGCTTTCGGCTGTTCCCTGTTGCCACAGTGGACCAACTGGTCCGCACAACAACTTGGCAAATGTTTTACGCCGGATGCCCTTCCTGACGCAACCCTCCCATTTTTCCGGGCTTGGGACCAGCACTGCATCCAGTGGCTGCGGTTGAGGCATTGGCTGGGAATCGAACCCGGGCCTTCCGCATAATGGGCGAGAAGCCTACCACTGAGCCACCAATGCCCCATAACATATACATATACATATGTATATGTATAATCGAACCAGGTTCAATTTCCCGGAAAAATGGGAGGGTATATATATATATATATTGCACATTTCTGGTTGCACCACTACACTTAAAATTGGACAATACCTCTGCTGCTCATCATTTCATTTCACACTCCATGACCACCCCATACTGCTGCTGGATTTGACCATCTGATCAGTAACCCAGAGCCTTATGCACTGATCTGCTTGTAGAAAACATAATTAAACAGTACATCATGATTTTAGCTTAATTTTGCAATGTTTAAAAAGCTTAGAATAAATGTAGCTCAATAAAAATTGTTTCAGTCCTCCTCATCTGTTGGGACTGAGTTATCCTGTGACCTCGGGCAAGGGATAAATGCAGATATTTTTCCCCGATATGCCCACAGAAGACCAGCAGCAGCAATTATGAAGACAGCAATGGGCACGGCGGCTAATATGGTAACACGTGCTGAACTGCAGCTTGAATCTAAACAACAACAAACCTGAAGGTCAGAATTACTGAACAGTTTCCTGGGAAGAACAAATGATTCTCAATGAAATGAATCACATCAACAAGTGAGTTACTTTTCAACAGAATTCTCTCTCATATGAAAACATTTTTCCTCTTTAAAACTTTACTCGAGTCAGACCTAAAATAACATCAATGAAAATAAACTGTACTTTTTTTCAGGATTATCTTCAAATATTGAACATCAGTGGTATGAACTAAAGAAGTATCAATATGAGCGAGTTAAAAACCTTCAAGCAGAAGCTCAGCTCTTTTCAGTGTAATGTATAAATATTAAATTAGCAAACATTAGTGTTTAAGGAAATGTTTTATATTTGGAATTGATATAGTTTAAAGGTTCGACTCGATTGGAGGTTTGAAAAGAATATTTATGTTCCTCCAGCATTTGGACCCAACCTCCTGTGGTGCATTGTGGGAATTTCTGAGTAGAATATTTATAAAATAGTCGGTGAACAACATCCTGTAATGTGATGGAGTTCATTTACAGCCCAAACTTCTGTATCAGTGTGACATATTTGTTTTTTTCTGGACTGAATCCTCCTCCACACAGGAGCCACGCTTACGGAGCTTAAGATCGTGATCCCAGTCGAGTGTCGCTGAGACAGGATGATCTAGAAAGTTCTGAATAGCGTTAGATCTATAGTTCTGTCTGACATCACATATTAAATCCTCACTGCACGTGTAACACAACTCAGCTTTACATTTGGAAGAAAGTTAAAGAGAATACACCAACCTGTAACCATGAGTTCGACGATCTCAGGAATTTTGTTTTTGCCGTTTAGAGTCGAACATTTGTATAGTCCAGCATCAGAGGGTCTGATGCTGTCCATGATCAGAGAGAGGTCTCCTTTCCTGTAATCCTCTTTGGAGACAGAAAAACGATCCTCAAATCCTTCACCAGTCTCCATCTTTCCGTGTTCTAGCTTCACCACCAGCTTGTCATCTTTTTCCCATCGGACATTGACATTAGATACGGATGAGTGTTTGTCAGTTACCGCGTAGCACGGCAACTTAGCTTTATTGCCAACAGCAGCAGTTTTTGGAGTTGGAACTGGGATAAAAATAAATAAATAAATAAATAATCTGTAACAGTTTTTAAATGTAATTAATTCACACGATCAGATCAGGATGAACTAGCAGAGATGGAGAATCACTGATTCTACTTTTTTAGTATTAGTATACTAAAATTATTTTACATTTTTATAATTTTTTAGTATGAGTATTTTATTTGTTTCATTAATGTGTAACTCAGCTAATCAGAGCAAGCCTGGACCCAGACACAATGGGTTACAGAGCGAGAACCAATAAAAAACAAGAAAAAAAGCCACAACCGAGGAGCTAGCGTGTTGGACATCTGTGATAGATCTAGCGTGACTTGTGAAGAACGTACCAAGAACGTCCAGGTAGTGGTCACAGCCCTTCTGACCATCACAGGAGCACACGTACCAGCTTCTGTCATTGTACACCACTCTGGTTATAGTGAGCGAAGCGTTTCCTTTCCTCAGGTCTGCCTCGGAGAACGCAATCCTGCCTTCAAACTCGGGAGCAACGCTGATATTTCCTGCCGTGAAATTATAAACCAGGATTTCATTCTGAAACCATTCAACTTTAGAGCAGTAACGAATACAGGGAACGGTGGCCTCGTCTCCAAGCAGCACCGACAGGCCAGAGGTCACGGACAGGAAGCCGAGCGGACCTGAAAGAGAGAACAGTCACACGTGCATCACACGTGAGTCAGGAATCTGAACCAAACTATTCATTATTATTTGTTTATAAGTAAATTTTAAAACACTGTGTGTGTGTGTTGTGATGATGATCAGTGTGAAGAATCTGGCTGCTTATTCCTCATACAAAAAAAAAAGACCAACAATTCCACTCTTTACTCTGTTTCTGAATAATGAGGCATTGGTGGCTCAGTGGTAGGTTTCTCGCCCATTATGCGGAAGGCCCGGGTTCGATTCCAGCCAATGCCTCAACCCCAGCCACTGGATGCAGTGCCGGTCCCAAGCCCGGAAAAAATGGGAGGGTTGCGGCAGGAAGGGCATCCGGCGTAAAACCTGTGCCAAGTTGTTGTGCGGACCAGTTGGTACGCTGTGGCGCCCCCGAACAGGGAGCAGCCGAAAGCAACTTCTACTCTGTTTCTGAATAATATACTGAACTTTTATCTGGTTACAATGTTAACGGTGTTTTGTGTGTGTTCTTTCAGCAACATGTGTTTTATATGTATATATTTTATACAGAAGAATTCATGGTTCTAGCTAACCCATTGACCAGCCTGAAGTTTCTGTAGTTATTGTTTATTAGCTAGTGTGTGTGTGTGTGTGTGTGTGTGTGTGTGCAATATACATGCATTTTTGCTAATAGTTTCCAAAATAATCAAGCACATATTTAACATATCAAAAATGGTCATGATTTCTTCGAAAGTGACTCGTGAGAAAATCACCACACATCGCTTGCATGCAACAAGTGACGCATCATGTTCCAGTATAACAGGATGTTGTGCACCACGCCCAGTCTCCCAGCTTACCAAGAACATACAGCAGAAACATCCTGCTCACGATCTGCACCGTTTACAATAGCTGAAGACAAAAAAAAACTCCTTCACGAGGGTTTCTTTTTTGAAGTAGTTTTTGGATTTTGTTTGTCTTTAAGTTTCCGTACTTAACTTTGAAAGCCGGATCTCTTCTTCTTCTTCTTCTTCTTCTTCTTCTTTTCTTCTTTTCTTCTTCTTCTTCTTCTTCTTCTTCTTCTTCTTCTTCTTCTTCTTTTCTTCTTCTTCTTCTTCTTCTTCCTCTTCTTCTTCTTCTTCTTCTTCTTCTTCTTCTTCTATTCCTTTCTCAGCTTCTTTTTACTGCCATCTCCTGGAAGCTTCACAAACTGTGAAGGATCTAACACGGCTTGTACAGTGTGTGGACGTCTGAAGAAGCTCCGATTCAGCAGCACATCGCTACAGCACACATTTATTTACAGCTCAAGTACAACTAGCTATTGTCTTTCATTCTCACTTTGCTACCATACATAATCTACACACACACACACACACACACACACACACACACACACACACACACACACACACATTGTGTTTTAGTATAGTTTTAGTGTTTTATTATGTTTGTGTTTTAGTGTATTTTTGTGTTTTATTGCATTTTTATGACTTTTTATTGTCTTTTTTTTCATGTTTTATTGTTGTTTTTATCACATTTCATTGTTTTATCATGTTTTATTTAGATGTACTTTGTATTTGATTGTGTTATTTTGTGTTATTTTGTGTTATTTTGTGACATCTCAGTTCAGAGCTGTACAGTGTCACATTAACATCAAACTGTTTCAGATTTTCCTCACTGCTCATCTTCTGAACGTTGACATAAAGGTCATTTTGGCGTCAGAAAAAGCTTCTGTTAACGCGATAAAACAAATCACTGACTGACCCTGAACACTTACTGAACTTGAACACTGACTAACCCAGAACACTGACTGAAACAAATCACTGACTGACCCAAATCACTGACTGACCCTGAACACTGACTGACCCAAATCACTGACTGACCCAGAACACTGACTGAACATTTTAGAGGTTTTGTTTAAATAACATCTTTTTAAATATTAAAATCAAACAGAATGTAAAAAAAAGAGACACACTGATTCAACAGTTTAATTTAATTATTAGTTTAGATTTATTTTTATTATTAAAAATAACAATTATTTTGTATTATTCTGCTATTTTATTTTTAGTTTTTTTAACAACTGAGAAAGAGAAGACGTTGATCCGACTGAGATACAAGAAAAAAAGATCAATTCAGTAAAATGGAGATGATGATAATAGAAAGCTGCTGGGTAAAAAAAACACTCTCTAGCAACGCTTTCTGGTCATTAGGTGGACGGCGATGATGGTGAAGAACATGAGGAGAACACCGCAGCTCAGCACTCCTGAGACCATCATGTGGGTATGAAAGTGTCCTGCGGGGTCTTCAGGTCTAGTGTCTGGGTCTGACAAGAATAAAGAAATAAACAGGATGTGGGTACAGGCTACAGTTAGGCAAAGGAAAAAAACAAAACATGAACAACAGACAGATTTTACAGACCTTGGCATCGTGTCAGATTCTGATCTGGATTCTGAGGCGGTTGTGCATCCGAGGCGACTGAAAAAAACAAAAAAACAAAAGTGATGAGCGGGAACCAACAGACGAGGTGATGTTTCACCAGACATCCTGTTCTTTACCATACAGCCGCATTCCTTCATTAAACTGCAGCTGCTTATCTTTCATCATCGCGCAGAAGTACGTGAGGAGGTCAGCGCCGGACACGCGTACGATTCTCAGATGAATAAGCCGATTTTCGATGAAACCCTGAAACCTGGAGCTGTTGGAATTCCAGTTGACGGATAATTCTCCGTTATTCTTCAACCCCAAAGCTATCAGGAGTTCAGGTTGCATGTCTGAGCTCATCCTCAGCCAGTTAATCTCATAATGATACGACAAATCACACTGCAGCGTCACCGCCGCGCCGAGCCGGACCTCCAGCGCCTTAACGGCAGACGACGGCTTCGGGGACAAAACCACGATCCCTGCGGTGAAAGAAAACAATTAGTTATGATGAGTTATTGTGATGGAAATACCTCAGAGTTCTGTGGCTCACTCATGACGTGTAATTATCTTCAACCACAGACGCAGATTTTATCACAAACCAGCCTGCTAAATGCTCATGAGCAGTTTCAGCATTACATCAGTTCACTAAACCAACTTGAAATGAAATGAACACCAAAAATTTCTTTCCACAGTGTGAACATTTCTGCATATTTTTAATCATCATAAGGTTTTTTTTTGCCTTAAAACATTGTTCTACCTGTCATTTAAAAAAGCACATCCCCTCTTAGTTGGTTCAACTTATTTTAGACGGAAACGGTCTCTTCTAAAGATTTCTGCTGTTCTTCTCTGACTTGATCGTGTCAGTTTCTCCTTCATCATCAGGAGGATTCGGTCACTTCTCTCCACACGGGTCACTCCGGTGCTCGTTTATTCGCTTGTCATTTCGAGACTGGATTCCTGGCAGCTCTGCTTCTGAGCCACATCTGAATGCTGGAGTTGATCCAGATTTCAGCCACACGACTTGTTTTCAAGTTTCGCCAGTCCTCTCACACCACCCCACTGCTACACCTGCCCCAGCTTCCTGTAGATGCTGCATGACATTTATAACACAGTAGATTCTCGCCTAAAAAAACAAACCTAGGCCAGCAATCACTGTAAAATATTGTAAAATCACTTCTCAGCACTTATACCGCACGACATCACGATCCCTCTGATCCTCCAGCACTGGATCTGCCACCTCTCAGGGTAAACATAAGACCTGAGCTAAAGCTGTGCTCTGTTCTGCATCCACAAACTGCCCCTAAATGTCCAAACTGCTGAATCTTAAAACGAAGACTAAAGACTAAATGTTCTAGATTAGAGCCTTCTTCTAAATATCTATATACAGACAGATCGGCTTCAGCATGGTGGTTAGAAGATTTGAGCCACCGTTAGACAAACAACACAACTAGCCTTGACCAAGGTTCCGTGTACTGAACCTATGATGTTCTAGAACAAACCTTGTGTAAATAAATGTGTCTTCAAACTTTTACATATGCAAATAGAACTCACCTATAAATCCAAAGAAGGCAGAATGCAGCATTGTGTTTGTGTGAGGTGAACGCAGAGTGTGACTGAAGGCTGAAGCCACGTCTCAGCTGCAGAGGTGTGAAACTCAAATAGCACTTTTTTCCTATGAACTCTGCACGGGCTCTTTAAAGTCAAACCGCATCATTCTTGTCTATTTTTCCAAGCCTTTTGTTGTTGAGGCTTCAGGCCGAGGTCTAGTGGTCACTTTTGCTTTTTATCATGTAATAGAACGGGAAAAATAAACCCTGCACATTATGTCAGATCTGACCTCAAGAACAGAGATTTTTTTTTTTTTTAATGCCTTTGAAGGATTCTGTGGGTCATTACGGTCACTAGGCCTATAAAAATGTGGCCATGAAATTATGGACTGTGACATTATGACCAGTGAAGGCAGGACATTCTCCAGTCTAGCAATAAGAGTATTATTTTATACACCCATCACAGATATTTATAATAATGAGTAAACTAAATCATTTGAACATTATAGCATGTGGAGTGTATGAAATGGGCTTTAATTGCACTTGCAATTATAAATAATTCTATAAAATATTTCAGAAAAAATGTTTACCTTCAGATTAATATACAGAATATTATTTCGTTTAATAATATTTTAAATAGTTAAAAATATCAAAGATGATCAACATTTACAGTACACCAAATATAGAATATAACTAATTTGTTATTAACTTAATAATACATATCTTAAATATTATTATTTATGACTATTTTAATTTGTAAAATTTTAGGTTTATTAATTTGAAATTACATTAAAAAAAAGAATAAAAGGCAATAAGAAGGTTTGAAGAAAATAGAAGCTGCATATAAACCTTTTGGTTAATAATATGAAAGCAGCTAGCTAGTAGGCTAGTCAGTCTATTATTTCTTTTCATTCGGAAAAGATTTTTTACTTATTTACCCTTTAAAAACGTTAGTAAGAGTTTTATATTATTTATTTATACAGTAACATCCTTGCTTATTATGCCCATATTAAATAAATAAATAAATAAATAAATAAATAAATAAATAAATAAATAAATAAATAAAAAAAAAAAACAGATCCCGCCTTTACGTCTCATAAAGATGACGCAACGCGCTCCCCCGCGGCCGTCGCCTTTTGATGACGCATGGTTCCGTATCAACACTTCAGCGGTACAGCTGCGGCACGATTTCAACTCGTGTTTAATCCACATGTTTAGGTTTATAATTATATAATTATAAACACATAAGAACATTAATATAACGACACGGTGAGGTTCCGAGGAGCGGGAGTGTGTTTGTGGACCCGGATGAAGGTATGAATGTGATTAGTTCACTGTGGGTTTTTTTTATTATTATTATTATTATTATTATTATTATTATTATTATTATTATAATCGGAGAGCTGTATTATCATTGTATTGTACACAACAGAACTCTCTTTAAAGATTATTTTGGATTCTGCGCTTTTAAAAGCATGGATGTTTTATTACAAAAGACACATCTGGCGTTTTAAAAGAATAATAAATGTGAACTTTTAACCTGTGTAGATCTGCCAGTTTGTCAACATAATACACAATATAAAAAAAAATCTTTAAACACGTCATATACACCTTCCACCTCAAGAGATAACAGCAAGATTCTAAAATAATTGTGAAATATTATCATAAATTAGGACTGAGTGCAAAAGTTTGTACACCTTTACCCTGACCACGGCAGGCTGATAGATCAGTGTGACACAGGTATCACGATATTCTAACATAACACACTTTTTTATCACGTTTCAGCAATACAAATTAGTACACAACACAACACAAGCAACTGAGCAAATAAACACACTTTAAATCACAGTGCATGTGGTCTCATTGAGCAGAGTCTCAGAAATAAGCACAAAAACACCGAATGAGAGTTTACTTCACAAACCGAGGTCACGACTTAGATCAGTGACTCCCTAACCTCTAAACTTAACCAGGAGAAAAGATGTTTTGGATGAAAGAAGGTGTAAGTGTAGCATTGTGAGCTCTCACAGCGATGGCTGTCCCGGCCCTGTTTATCTCTTCATGCAGAAGCCAGATATAGAAACACATTTAAGCGTTGAGACGAAAGAAGTTTTCACTACACAGAGCAGTGTTTCCTGATCCTGCATGTCTGATGGTGTTCCTTTTTTTCTTCGACGCAATAGGAGCAGGAAAGACTAGGGACAAACCTGTAATATTATATGCAACCCTAGTGCATTTACACCACGTACGACAACATTAAAAATAAAAAAAATCTTTTGTCTAGTTTGATCAACTTGTAGCTCAGTAACAAGCTGTAATGCTGCATCAAGGCATTTTTCTGCTCCGTTTTTTAGTTAGTTAGTCAACCCCCAGTGAGTCGCTCGAGTCATTACACAGTAAAAATATATTTTTAAGGGTTTTTATTATTAAACATAATGATGTCCTCCCTCCA
>JAUCMX010000029.1:999281-1034281 GCA_033459395.1 Hemibagrus guttatus | reverse complement strand
TCCTGTGGTAAGGAGGTGTAAATTGTACAAGGATGTTGAGGTGAACATGGATACCTGTTGTACAGTGATGCACAGGAACACTGAGGTCTGCGGTGGTATTGAAGCCTACAGGATACTGAGGTCTACGTCAGGTGTGTCCAATCTTATCCAGAAAGGGCCGGCGTGGTGCAGGTTTTCATTCCACCCAAGCAGAACCTACACCTGAGTCTACTGAGAGTCAAGATCAACTGATTTAACCGGTGGAATCAGGTGTGGCGACACACCTGTTCCACAGAAACGCTGAGATGTAGGAATGCTGACGTGTTGCATCCCAAACTTACAAAAACTTACTGTTTCACTGCAGAATTTGTTCAAACTTTAAAACTGAGACAAATCAAACTAACATCTGTTCATCATTTATATCGAATCTGAAACACAAATCCATTTCATACCCTCGTTAACACAGGCGGAGAGCTGTTCATGCAGCTGGAGAAAGAGGGGATCTTCATGGAGGACACGGCCTGGTATGAAACCTTCAGAACATATAAAGAGAAAGATGTCATGAATGTGATGGAAAAGTTCAATTTATTTTGGAACGGTTTTTATTTCCCGCTGCTGCAGAGGTGATTTCTGTCCTAAAGCAGCCTTTACATCACAGCAATTCAATTTATAACGGAACAGTACATTGTACTTTTTATTCGTTTATTGTTGCATTTTAAAAGCGTGGACTCTGGAGATGATGCGTGAACGTCTCCTTGTAGAAAACGTCACTATATGAACGATTACACGCGCACTTTGCTAATAAATTTAGATAAACTCTTATCTGATATTCTAGGTATTGGGTAGATTTCCAGAACAAAGCCAGAAAATGTTTTATTATGGCACTAAAGTACGCGCGTCTCTGTAACGTTAGTGTCGTGTGGTGTTTATAGACAAATTGCTGCTTGATTTTCAGTTAAATTTCAGTGGATTATAGATTAGAGTTGAAACGTCACGTCACGTCACGTCACATCACATCACATCGTCGCTGCTAGAATCTTTGTTTTTATCAGAAGTTTGCCATTTTGTTTCTAATGGCCAAACTTCCAGACTCACAGGATTTCCCATCCAGTCCTGGACTTTGTGGTGTTGTTTGTTTTGCAGTTTTTATCTGGCGGAGATAACGTTAGCGCTCGGACACCTGCACTCCAACGGGATCATCTACAGAGACCTGAAACCTGAGAACATCATGCTCAATCACGAAGGTGTGTGTGTTTTTATATATATATATATATATATATATACATACACACATACATACACATACACACACACAGAGTGGTGTGAAAAAGTATTGGCCCAGTATTGAAACAAGTAATGTTTCAGATAATCAAGCACATTTAAATATTAGTCAAAGATAACACAAGTAAACACATCATGCAGTTCTTAAATGAAGTTTTTATTATTAAGGGAAAACAAACTCCAAAACTACATGGCCCTGTGTGAAAAAGTGTTTGCCCCCTAAGCCTAATAACTGGTTGGTCCACCCTTAGCAGCAACAACTGCAATCAAGCGTTTTCCATAACTTGCAATGAGTCTGTTACAGCGCTGTGGAGGAATTTTGGCCAACTCATCTTTGCAGAATTGTTGTAATTCAGCCACATTGGAGGGTTTTCGAGCATGAACCACCTTTTTAAGGTCATGCCACAGCATCTCAATGGGATTGAGGTCAGGACTTTGACTCGGCCACTCCAAAGTCTTCATTTTGTTTTTCTTCAGCCATTCAGAGGTGGACTTGCTGGTGTGTTTTGGATCATTGTCCTGCTGCAGAACCCAAGTTCGCTTCAGCTTGAGGTCACAAACAGATGGCCGGACATTCTCCTTCAGGATTTTTTGGTAGACAGCAGAATTCATGGTTCCATTTATCACAGCAAGTCTTCCAGGTCCTGAAGCAACAAAACAGCCCCAGACCATCACACTACCACCACCATATTTTACTGTTGGTGTGATGTTCTTTTTCTGAAATGCGGTGTTACTTTTACGCCAGACGTAATGGGACACAGACCTTCCAAAAACTTCAATTTTTGTCTCGTCAGTCCACAGAGTATTTTCCCAAAAGTCTTGGGGATCATCAAGATGTTTTCTGGCAAAACTGAGACGAGGCTTTATGTTCTTTTTGCTCAGCAGCGGTTTTGGTCTTGGAACTCTGCCATGCAAACCATTTTTGCCCAGTCTCTTTCTTATGGTGGAGTCATGAACACTTACTTTAACTGAGGCGAGTGAGGCCTGCAGTTCTTTGGATGTTGTTGTGGAGTCTTTTGTGACCTCCTGGATGAGTTGTTGCTGCGCTCTTGGGGTAATTTTGGTCGGCCGGCCGCTCCTGGGAAGGTTCTCCACTGTTCCATGTTTTCGCCATTTGTAGATAATGGCTCTCACTGTGGTTCTCATGTCTCACTCGGCATGATGTCTAGCTTTGGAGGATCTTTTGGTCTACTTCACTTTGTCAGGCAGGTCCTATTTAAGTGAGTTCATGATTGTGAACAGGTGTGGCAGTAATCAGGCCTGGGTGTGGCTAGAGAAATTGAACTCAGGTGTGATAAACCACAGTTAAGTTATGTTTTAACAGGGGGGGCAAATACTTTTTCACACAGGGCCATGTAGTTTTGGATTTTGTTTTCCCTTAATAATAAAAACCTTCATTTAAAAACTGCATGATGTGTTTACTTGTGTTATCTTTGACTAATATTTAAATGTGTTTGATTATCTGAAACATTAAAGTGTGACAAACATGCAAAAACATAAGATATCAGGAAGGGGGCCAACACTTTTTCACACCACTGTATGTATACGTGTGTGTGTGTGTGTGTGTGTATGTGTATATATATATATATATATATATATATATATATATATATATATATATATATATATATATATATATATATATATATATATATATATATATCTATATCTGTGTCTGGGTGTGTGTGTGTGTTTGTGTGTGTCTGGGTGTGTGTGTGTGTGTGTTTATGTTCACGCCTTTTTAAACTAGTTTATCTGGTCGATGCTCTCAGACAGAAACTGTTGTGTAACTAAGAGTGTGACATGTTTGAGGATTTATTCATCAGGGTCGAGCGAGCTGTTACGTCTTTCTATGTATATGTTGCTTTCGGCTGCTCCCTGTTCGGGGTCGCCACAGCGTACCGACTGGTCCGCACAACAACTTGGCACAGGTTTTTTACGCCGGATGCCCTTCCTGCCGCAACCCTCCCATTTTTCCGGGCTTGGGACCGGCACTGCAACCAGTGGCTGGGGTTGAGGCATTGGCTGCGAATCGAACCCGGGCCTTCCGCATGATAGGCGAGCAACCTACCACTGAGCCACCAATGCCTCCTGAGCGAGGGTCGAGGGTCGAGCGAGCTGTTACGTCTTTCTAACAATCAATAAACTCCTGAATAAATAATATTCTGTGAAATGGTTACTCCAACACTTTTTCTCCATCAGGTTTATAGAGTTTCAAGTTTTCACAAGCGAGAAATAAACCCTAAATGATGGAAGGTTTACACACCAGATTAAAAGCTGAATTTAAATCTGAACCTTTTTTTTCATCTTAAGGTCACATTAAACTCACTGACTTTGGCTTGTGTAAGGAATCCATCCACGATGGCAGCGTCACACACACCTTCTGCGGCACCATCGAGTACATGTGAGTATCAGTTACGGCTGAAATATAATATTATCATATAACATAACATTTACAGGCATGTTTCATGACACTGAGCTTTTCCAGTCATTTGTTCACACATCAGCCAATAAAAATCAAGAGGAGGCAGGCCTAATGCTCCTCTAGTTTTTATAATTAAAGTCTGGAAAAGTCCTGAAAGCAGCGATTACATCAGATACACTATATTGGCAAAAGTTTTGGGACACCCCTCCAAATCACTGAATTCAGGTGTTATTTTTCCGGGCTTGGGCTCAGCCCCTTAGTCCCAGTGAAAGGAACTCTTAATGCTTCAGTATACCAAGACATTTTGGACATTTTTATGCTTCCAACTTTGTGGGAACAGTTTGGGGATGACCCCTTCCTGTTTCAACATGACTGCACACCAGTGACCAAAGCAAGCTCCATAAAGACATGGATGAGCGAGTTTGGTGTGGAGGAACTTGACTGGCCTGCACAGAGTCCTGACCTCAACCCCATAGAACACCTTTGGGATGAATTAGAGCGGAGACTGCGAGCCAGACCTTCTCGTCCAACATCAGTGCCTGACCTCACAAATGCGCCACTTGAGGAACGGTCAAAAATTCCCATAAACACACTCCTAAACCTTGTGGAAAGCCTTCCCAGAAGAGTTGAAGCTGTTATAGCTGCAAAGGGCGGGACAACTCCATATTACATTCATGTGCATGTAAAGGCAGATGTCCCAAAACTTTTGGCAATATAGTGTACTTGGAATTTTAGATGACACCTGGATGAAAAGTGTTTGTGAATGTTATCGTGGTGTAAAGACGGTCATTTACATGAGAGATTAGTTATAGAGCTTGTTTGCATATTGTAGACTGTACTATCGTGTGTATCATGCTGTAGTGTTTTTATTTTTATTCAAATACTTCCGATGTCACTTAACAGGGCTTTAAGTGATGTGTAGGAGCAGGTCAGTTAGGTAAAAAAATCATGCAATAATGTATAAAATGTCCACATGGTGCAGTAACAGAGATTCACCACCAGATGTCAGTGATGTGCGTTTTGTTCAGAACGTTTACATCATTAGTGTGTCTGTCATGAACATCAACATAGTGAGGTGTAATTTATAGCGTTGAATTAATAAATATCGAAATAGTTGATTGCAGTACTGTAAAGAGTTTGGATGTGGATTTTAAATACTTTTGAGGTTTCTGAAGGCTGAACACGGTGGAGGCGTGTCCACTCATTTGTCAGGAGTTTTGCATGTGTGATGTTGGAAAAACCGTGAAAGAAAGCTGTATTTGGCTAATCTTTTTTTAAGCTGCAAAAGCTTTGGCTAACGTCCATCAAAATCACTGACCGCCCCTTGTGTACATTTATTTTTTTTTAGGGCTCCAGAGATTTTAAATCGCTCAGGACACAACAAAGCAGTGGACTGGTGGAGCCTCGGAGCACTGATGTACGACATGATGACCGGCTCGGTGAGGGGGGGGGGGAACAAGTGAAACAAACACGTGTGTGTGTGTGTGTGTGTGTATTTTGTAATTATATTAATAAAAGGTTTCTAAAATATTGTCTATCTCTCTGTCTCTCTGTCTGTCTATCCCCCCCCTTTCTCCCTCCCTCTCTCCCTCTTTCTGTCTCTGTCTCTCAGCCTCCGTTCTCAGCTGAAAACAGGAAGAAGACCATTGACAAAATCCTGAAGTGTAAACTGAACCTTCCTCCGTACCTCACACCAGATGCCAGAGAACTGATCAAAAAGGTAGTCGTCTGTGTCTCAGGCTTCTGTCTGATTTCACTTCAAGAGAAAAAGATGATGCAGTGCAGATGTCTGATCACATGTACACACGTGCTGAGAGAACATGAACATGACTGATGAAATGAGATGATCAGATTATTAGATAATCAGGTATTTTAAGTGATTATTATATTCATCATTTACCTCTGTTTTTCCTCCTCCCTCACAGTTGTTGAAGAAGAACTCGGCTCAGAGACTCGGGTCTAGTAAAGCCGACTGCACAGACATACAGGTGGACACATCTGTCCGAATGTCCGAGTTCATGATCGCAGTTCGATGATCTATAACCACCACACTTTTTTTCTATTGGCTGAGAGAATCTCCATCTGAACTGAGTTTAAAAATAAAATAAACAGTTTATTTTATTCTATTTTATAGAAGCAGCCTTTCTTCCGCCACATTAACTGGGACGACCTGCTGAATAAGAGAGTGGAGCCGCCCTACAGGCCATCACTGGTACTGCTGTTCTCTCCGTTTCATTCTCTCTCTCTCTCTGTCTCTGTCTCTGTCTCTCTCTCTCTCTCTCTCTCTCTCTCTCTCTCTCTCTCTCGGTGCATGCTGGGAGTGTTTGGGTGTCGGTGAGGGGGTCACCGGAGGTGAGAGCTATCGTGTGCTTTTTTTTCTGTTTTCCTTTTTCAATTTTCTCGATAGAGCTAGTCTCTTTCGGTTAAGCAAAAAGGACAGAATGGTCATTAGGAGTGATTGTGTTGGAATTGTACCTGTTTGTCAGGTTAGTTAGTTAGGTGAGTAGCAGCAGGGTGGGAGTGGGAGGGCGTCCCTCGCGCAGAGGGTAGCATCACCCCTCTCCCTCCGTAATGGCGTCAGGTGTGTATCAGCCAATGGTATGACTGTGGAGGAAGTGTTACTGGGAATAGGAAAGGAGATCGGTTACGAGAACATATCATCTGCTTCCCACATGAACAAAGCAGTGGTGGTGTTTGTGAAGGAGGAGAATCATGTGAGGCACCTGACCAACGTCGGGATTGTGGTAAGTGGGGAGTTTGTTTTGGTTTCGACGCTGATCGCTCCGACTGTCCGTGTAACTGTTTCTAAAGTGCCTCCGTTCATTCCCAATGAGGAAATCGAGCGGGGACTAATGCGAAACGGAAAGTTAGCGAGGGCGATTAGAACAGTTCCTCTAGGCTGTAAAAATGGAGCTTTAAAACACGTCATGTCTTTCAGGAGACAGGTGTTCATGTTTTTAAACGAACATGAATTGGACATGTTGTTTAGAGTGAGGCATGAAGGCAGAAAATACATGGTGTACGCTAGCAGAGGAGGAAGCTGGGAAGGGAATTGAGGAGGAAGCTGGGCAGGGGATTGAGGAGGAAGCTGGGCAGGGGATTGAGGAGGAAGCTGGGCAGGGAATTGAGGAGGAAGCTGGGCAGGGGATTGAGGAGGAAGCTGGGCAGCGGATTGAGGAGGAAGCTGGGCAGCGGATTGAGGAGGAAGCTGGGCAGCGGATTGAGGAGGAAGCTGGGCAGGGGATTGAGGAGGAAGCTGGGCAGGGGATTGAGGAGGAAGCTGGGCAGGGGTTTGAGGAGGAAGCTGGAGAGGTGATTGAGGAGGAAGCTGGAGAGGTGATTGAGGAGGAAGCTGGGCAGGGGATTGAGGAGGAAGCTGGGCAGGGGATTGAGGAGGAAGCTGGGCAGGGGATTGAGGAGGAAGCTGGGCAGGGTGATGAAGTTAAACAGAGTAATGAGGAGGAAGGTAGACGTAATATTGAGGAGCCAATCATCACAGGTAATGCTGCTAAAGAAATGGAAGGTGTGCAGACTGAATACAGATAAGAGGAGAGCTCAGGTTGCTGAGATTACAGAGAAAATGAGTGACAATGGAGACGAGAACACTGTAAGCTTGAATACTGAAATGGTGGAATTAGAAGCAGATGTTATGAGTGAAGAAGATGAGGTCAGTGTTAGTGGTGGAATAACTGGTGCTACAGAAAAGGACAGATCTAAATGTGAGGACATGGTTGATGCAGAAATGAAAGACGAAGACACACTGTCTGAGACTTTTGATGTTGGGCCACAGGAATTAGAAGACATACTCTTTCTAAGAAATTAATGAATTTCTCAACACAATGTTGAGACATACATGGAGGAATAGACACGAAGGTGTAAGACAGTATACTTGGCTTAAAGTAAATGATAGCAGGGTTACCGGAGCGAGGTTAGAGAGGTTTTATTTGAAACAGTCTTGAAACAAGTGATGAATGTTTTTATTGCACCCAATGGCTTTTTTAGTACCTGGCTGCCTCAACTCTGTGGCATAAGACCAGTGTAATTGAACTGCCCGAGGCACTGGTCTCTAGCATACAAAGGTCCATAGTGTATTTCTTTTGGAGCGGACAACGCTGGCTGCGTGCTGCGGTACTCTACTTACTGGTACAGGAAGGTGGGCAAGGACTGGTAGACGTGAGAAGCAGGATCTGTGCCTTCAGAATATAAGCTGCACAGAGACTCCTAAATAACAAGGACGTGGTGTGGGAGAAAACTGTGGGTGCCATCCTGAGGAGAGTAGGTGGCTTCAGACTCGACAAACGTCTGTTCTTAATGGAGCTAAAAGAATTGAGCTTATCTGAGCTAACTCCTTATTACAAATCCATGTTACACACATGGAGGGCAGTGATAACAGAAAGAGACATGGACAATCTAGAACAATGGACTCTGGAAGAACCACTCTTCTTCAATCCATTTATACAATCCAGGCTGCTGTCCTTGGTCAGCATACAAAAGTGCTTACTAGGGAACGGCATCACAAAGATGTTCCACCTGCTAAACGAGGGAGGCTGGATACCTACAGAAGAGCTGAAAGCAGTGACGGGACTGAGATCTTCACGTCTAGCAGAAAAACTGCAGGAGGAACTCTGCAACACACTACCAAGCAGCTACAGAACATACATCGAACAGAGACACGGGACTACACAAGACAGGAGGAATAACGAGGTGTTTCCAGGGCTGCAAATTCTCCCGGCAGTAAGAACAGAGGAGGAAGACGCAGTCACAGACTCCATCTTGTTCTTCAAGACGCCACGGACAAATGTTTTCAAAGACGTCCAAGAAAGTGACATACCATACCATCACTGTAAAAGTGCTAAGAGACAAGAGACAAAAAGCTTCAAGGTGGCCAGGGATGTTGATCCCGGACTTCCTCGTGTGGGACAGGGGGAGGACCCTGTACAAACCCCCTCTAGAGAAGCGTGCTGCTGGCCTGCAGTGGAGGATTATTCATGGGGCAGTAGGTACAGACGGACATGTGGCACACCTCGATCCAGCAGTGAAGGGGGAGTGTAGGTTCTGTGGGGAAAAGGAAGACCTAGAACACCTGGTTTTAAAGTGCCAGAGACTGAAAAGGTCTTTTTAAGCTACTCAGGGCCTGGTTTAAAAATTTGATGAAGAATTTTCTGAGATAGTTTCTTATTAAACTATCTGATTGGAACAGCTAAACTGGCGGTGTGGAGAACTCCGAAAAACAACGGGTTACAAATAGGTACTGTAGATCCAGAGGTACTGTGTAAGCCAGTGTTTTTCAACCTTTTATGAGGCACGGCACATTTTTTTGTTTTGAGTTGTCACTGTACAATATTAAGTTCTTTCTTTCTTTTTCTTTCTTTCTTCCTTCCTTTTATTTTCCTTACATATTAATTCCGTTATATTCCTTCATCTACTTACATCTTGTCATTGTTCATTTTTTGTTATATTTTCAGATTTTAATTTGCACTAATGGTGTTTTTTTTAACTTTTGGTAAATAAAGATATGCTTAAAAGTCAAAAGTCTGTCTCTGTCTCTGTTTCTCTCTCTCTATCTCTCACTCGCTCTCTCATTTATCTCTGTTTGTCTTATCTATGTCTTTCTTCCTGTCTTTCTCTCCTAATATCTCTCTCTCTCTCTCTCTCTCTCTCTCTCTCTGTCACTTTCTCTCATATCTTTTATTTCTCTCTCTCATTCCTTCTTCCTGTCTCTCTGCCTTGTCTCTCTCTCTGTGCCTGTCTCATGCTTTCTCTCCTTATCTCTGTCTCTCTCTCTCTCCCTCTGTCTCTCAGCACTCAGATGAGGATGTCAGTCAGTTTGACACTCGCTTTACCAAACAGACTCCAGTGGACAGTCCTGATGACACGACACTGAGTGACAGCGCTGATCATGCGTTTGCTGTAAGACACACACACACACACACACACACACACACACACACACACACACACATAACACTGTATGTGTATGATTGTGATATTGACCAATGTTGTGTGTGTGTGTGTTACAGGGCTTCACCTATGTGGCCCCATCAGTGTTGGAGAGCCTGAAGGAGGGGTTCTCCGTAGAACCGCGGTTACGCCCCGTCCGCAGACACAACAGCAGCCCCCGCACCCCCATCAGGTGAGAGACATGAGCTGAAACCCGAGCACTCCTCATTTACTCCCTCACTGCAGAATGTTGTGATTATTTTCAAGAATCTCAAGCAATCATTTTTATTCGTTTAGTCATTTTAAACAAGACAGACTTTAGCAACACAGTTTGTAGGATTTTATTATCATGCGGTCAATAAGGAAGACGCATCTGATTTTTTACATAACCCCTCTCTCTCTCTCTCTCTCTCTCTCTCTCTCTCTCTCTCTCTCTCTCTCTCTCTCTGGCTGTCTTTCTTTCTCTCTCTCTCTCTCTCTGGCTGTCTTTGTCTTTCTCTTTCTCTCTCTCTCTCTGGCTGTCTTTCTCTTTCTTTCTCTCTCTCTCTCTCTCTGTGGCTGTCTTTCTCTTTCTCTGGATTTCTCTGTCTCTCTCTCTCTCTCTGGCTTTCTCTCCCTCTCTCTCTCTCTCTCTCTCTCTCTCTCTCTCTCTAGTCCTCTCTCAGAGCCCTTTAAGATCAGTATTGATGGAGAGGAGGAGCCTCATGCTCAGGCTCCGCCCCTACCTGTAGAAAATGGTGCCTCCAAGCCAATCAGAACTCCGGGACACAACAAGAAAAAAGGTCGTCGCGGCGGGAAATGAAGCCGTCAATCAATCAGTCAAATTTCTGCAGGATGATAAAGAGTCGTATTAACATCCAGAGTCTCCTCCAGCCCCCCCCGTGTCTCTTTCTCTCTCTCTCTCGCTCTCTCTCTCTCCCTCTCTCTCTCTCCCTCTCGCTCTCTCTCTCTCTCTCCCTCTCGCTCTCTCTCTCTCTCTCTCCCTCTCTCTCTCCCTCTCACCAAAGCATCCTGAGATAACAAGAAAAGAAAAATCCATCTAAAGCATGTTGGTATTGTTGGAATGTGTTAATATTGACTGTGAATTAATTCCATTTATTTCTGGAAAGCTTTTGGATCATGTCCCCGCATGTGGAAGAACTTTTTCTCCAGGAAACGAAATTCGAGCGGCAAAAAAACATCGACAGAGGAATATTAAAGAGACTTAATATATTATTAGTTCATTTAGATTAAGGTGCACTATTTACTATTTTTGACTGGTCTTAATTTCGAGGTTTTTTTTGTTCTTTTTGCTCACATTTGGGGATATTACTTTTAAAAAATAATAAATGATCAAATGAATCTTTATTAACTAGCTATTCATTTATTTGTAATGAAAATATATGCAAACACACATGCAAATGACTGAATAAATCCATGCAAATTTAAAAGCAGGTGAATGAAACGAATCCGGTGACGGTGTTTTACAGCACCGTAAGATCGTGCTTCTCTCTCTCCGTCTTCTCGTCCTTGAGCTCCACTGATGACATATCATCATCATCATCATCATCATCACTTTCATCTCTCTGCACATCATTTTCTTCATTGTTTTTTGAAAGGCAAACAGCTTCCATGGCCGAGTAATCAGAAGAATCGCTGTTGTCATCGTCGGCTTCATCATCCCCTCCTTGCATTTTTTCTTCTTCTGCCTCTTTTATTCCCGCCTCTTTTTCCTCATCCTCTTCTTCGTCATCCTCATCTTTGGAAGATGGTCTCAGACGCGTCACAGCCACCGCCCAGGCGTTCCTTACGCATTCGGTTACCCTTCTCCAAATTTCCGGGAAGGAGGGACGTCCATTACGAACATACCATTTATAAGCGCAGAAGAGGAGCAGAATTAAGAAGCAGAAGAAGAGGATCAGGCACACGGCCGTGCTGACACCGGAACCGGTACCGGGAGGTGAGGTGGTATTAGGTGACTCTTCAGGCTGCACCATTGGACTCGTTGAGGATTTGCTCTTAATTGTGGTGGTTATCTGAGATTTAGTGAGGTATATGGAGCTGGTGGTGGTGGTGCTTGGTGGGATTGATGGAGATTCACTTTCAGTCTCGGTCACACTGCCTTCAGTAGTCAAAGCCGGTAAATCTGTGGCGTTATGGGGAACTGAAGCGTCACAGAAAGCAGAAGCCATGATAAGGGGCAAACAGAGCAGTGCTCTCAGATTTCCAGATGACTGGCGTGTCATGATGCCTGAGGGGGATAGAACAAACAAATACAGGTTTACATGAATACATTTATCTTATTAACCAAACCTAAAACCATGACTTTTTTAAACACTTTTTCCATTCTTTCTTTTAATTGAAGCCTGATTTCAGTTACTGAACCATTTAAGCTCAGCTAATGTTTTTGTCTCGTTAAAACTGACTGGGGGTGGAGCTACATACAAGCTCATTTTGTGATGTCATAAAATAGACTGCAACTTAAAGGTGCAGTAGGCAGGAATTAGTAAGAATTAGGATAGCATTTGAATTGTTGGGGGGGCGGGGATTTCACACTTAATGCTCTATTTTTGTACTAAGTCATAAAAATAAGACTATTACACTTTTAAACTTGTATGCAGATTATGATTGGAGGATGGTGTAGCAGCAAACATGCCGAACAAAATTGTTGTCATCATGGATGGATGGATGGATGGATAGATAGATGGATAGATAGATAGATAGATAGATAGATAGATAGATAGATAGATAGATAGATAGATAGATAGATAGATATTGCTAAAAAGTGTTCATTTCCCCAGTGTAACAGGCGGGTTTGAGCTGCTGTATAATGATGTATTTTGATGTAAATGGCAAATGTGACTAAATCGAGTCAGATTAGAGGCAGCTTGCTAGCTTAAATAATTATCAGACATTTTCATTAATTAGTATATGCCTTTATTATAATATATAGTGTAGTAGGTTCTACATAAAATGGATTAAAAGGTATGAAATGACGTTGGTTAGAAAGCAGCAGCAGGTGCTTCTGGTGTTTGTGATACTGCTGTGAAATGAATAAACGCTAAGTAGAACAGAGAACCTGCAGATTAGCGTCCGGTTTAACAGCCACACACTGCATTGTTTTTTTGTTTTCTTCATGCATTCAGCTTTCCGGTGCAGGACGTCGTTTTTTTTTTTTTTTTTTTTTTTTTTTTTTTTTTTTTTTTTTTTTTTTTTTTTTTTTTTTACACGTGTGAGATGGAAAATGAGCTGCGACATGAAAATGTGTTGAAGGTGAGTGAGTGAAATTTACAGCTTATTTTAAAAAGGGTGTTACGAAGTGAGGCAAGCTTTTCTCCATGGCTTTGATCCTGTTGTGTTACCAGCAGCTACAGGAAACCTCATAACCTTTTTTTTTTTTTTGCAAATATGCATATATGAACATGTAGATACGTGTAAACAAACTAAAACGGGTCGAGATTCAGAAGGTGCTGTAACCTTTCAGTCTAATCTCATCAAAAACATATTTACATGTCGCCTAGTTATTTATCGAAACAGTTCTTTATGTAGTTGGGACGAACGCATTCTGCAGGTTGCACAGGGGGTCTGCAAATCTCTTAGACAGGAAGTCATGTGGTGGAGACTGCGCATGTATACCACCAGCATGAAAACCACAAGGGGAAAAAAAAAAGCCTAAAGAATGGATTGTACAATGCAGCTGTGGGTTTGCAAAGCATTGTGTGTGTGCATGTCTGTGTGTGTTTGTGTGTGTCTGTGTGCATGTGTGTTTGTGTTGTCTGTTTTTTGAATGCTTAGCACGTGATTGTAAGAACTTTTTCAGAAATTCATTCTGTATAATTAAGCTAAAATTTCATCGCTGGATTCTTCTGCAAGTCCAAAAAACATCTGGAAAATGTGGTTACTGTAACACAGCCTCTCTAACGCACATTATATTTCTTCATTTCCAATACAGATAAAAGCAGCATTTGTTTTTTTTTTCCTGAGGAACGAAGCCGTGACCCTGAGGTCTCACATCTTTGAGATGGTTGTGAAATTGATGAGCACGGCAGTCGGCTAACAGGACATGGGAAAGTGTGGAACAAGTGTGGGACAAACAGGACCGAAATGAATTCAGAAACGAGGCTTCAACAGCATCCAAGAGATATTTATAAACTGGTAGCTTAGAGACAGATAAGATGAGAATCTTTGACTAAACGTGCATGAAAAATCTGACAAAAAACAGTTTTAAATTCATCAACAGAGAGCTCTGAAAATCTACTACTCAATATAAAAGAGAATGGTATTACTCACGAGCTTTTAGGTGGTCTGGAGTGAGAGAGATGAAAAGCTGAAGAGTGAGCGAGCTCCAACACTAGTGCGAAACAAAGAAAGGTATGGCGCGAAAAAAAAGTGAGAAAAAAATGGGGGAAGGTGAAGAGCCACAACAGATAGCAGAGCGTCTTCAGAGCGCCGTAACACTGAGTGCGTTCGATTCGGCCAATCAGATCAGAATATTTTAAATATTTTTAAAAAAGGTGTTTATACACCTTAAGTTTTTTTTTTCTTCTTCTTCTTTCCAAACAGGTTCTACGTATCTTTCATTTCTATTTCATTCAAATTCCAGTGACATCACAAGAAATCTACAATATGATTGGACGACACATGATGCGCTGCACATGTATGGGTTTTTGTCCTTTTGAACATGTTTGTTAAAATTATTATTTAAAATCATTTAAAAATAAAAATAATTTTTTAGACTGTATGCTGCAGATCCTGTGTCATGTGTGCAGGTTTGCAGGGTTTAATCACACAGGATGATCAGAAACAACCCTTAAATCAACTTATAATGCTGAACTTTACAAATCTGAGCATTACTGTAGAGGTAGCATGTATTGAAGAATAGTTTATACTAAATAATTCAAACAATATGTTCAAATTTAGCATAACCTATAACTACTACGACTATATCTAGCTTATCTCCATGGCAACAGGTGATCTGGTCTACTTCATCTCCATCTATGCACTATTCATCTATAACCACTCCACTGGTTATCTCATTACAGTGGCTCCTGTAGGGTTTGATGTATTAAGCAGTAAGTAAACAGTCAGTTCTCAAGGTTGATGTGTTGGAATCAGGAACAATGGGAAAGGGTAAGAAGTGCCTTTGACAAGGGTAGTGATGTCTAGACGATGTCTAGAGTCAGAGCATCTCCAACACAGCAGGTCTTGTGGTTCCTGGATTGCTGAGGTTAGTACCTACCAAAGGTGCTCCCAGGAAGAACAACCAGTGAAGCGGTGACAGGGTCACGGAGCCCAAAACTCACCGATGGTCAAGGAGAGCGAAGGCTTGCCAGTCTGGCCTGATCATTCAGAAAAGCTACAGAAGCACAAACAGTGAGAAAACTGACTGCTGGCTCTGATAGAAAGTTGTCGGAATGAATGTCAGAAAGAGTTTCAGGTCTTGTCTTGGCCTCCAAATTTCACAGATCACAATCCGTGTGGGATTTGCTGGACAAACAAGTCCAATCAGTGGAGGCTCCACCTCACAACTTACAGGATCTGCTGCTAACAACATGCTAAATACCACAGTACATCTTCAGAGGTTTTGTGGAGTCCATGTCCTGGTGCCTCAGAACTGTTTTAGTGGCAAAAGGACAATTTTAGGCAGGTTATGTATGTGTATGAAAAACACCATGAACTTGATTTTTCTAGCCATAACAAGTCTGTGCTGAGCGATCCTGTTCACCTCCTGTCATGATAAAATGGAGAGTTAAATTCTAATCGTGAATATGTTGTAAAAGTGCAGAATTCTGTTTTACTTTAAAGATGTATTCTGAACATACAAATTGGTTGAATGGTTTAAGGACCAAAAGTTATTGGACAAATGGCTGCTCAGCTGTTCCATGGACTGGTGTGTGTTATTCCCTCCAAATGTGACATTTGGAGTCTGTTGCCGGTGAAGGAAGGGTTTGTTCTTGCCAGACAGCACAGAACTTCTGAATGCTGGAAGTGTGGAAATTTGGAGTTTTGCACTGGCAACCTTCTCTTCCTTTCTGTGCTGAAATCTGAGATCGGTGGATCAGTATTTGGTTTTGTTGAAACAAGGAGTACAGAGTCTATAGGATAAATGAAAACAAAATGGAAATCAGTCTACTCTGTCCATGTCGTAAACTTGCCACGTTTAAGAAGAGGACAGGTGAAGTAAACAGAAGCTTTTTAGAAATTTGCGTGCAATAAGTGAAGATTAAAAATTGAGCTACTGAAGAAACAGCAGCCTTCAGATTGTCATGTCACAGGCATGTTTTAATGCTCGATTGTTATACACTTTAACAAAAAAAAGATCAGTAACAGATAAATTTAAAATTGAATTAATAAAAGATTGTTTAAAATACATAAATTTCATTCTTATAAAATGCATTGCAGTTTGAATTAATATTTCAACCACTGACCGGAATTTCGGTAGCCAATAAAAATATCATATCTTAACGGACCAATGAAAAGCCTGGTATTTGAACCGCTACAGCAGATTTCCGTGAGCTGACCGTGATCGTACAGTGAAGTTATTGACTTAAGGTTTGGGACACCTGGAGATTCAAGAGAGCAACGATGATTAATCTAAAGAATGCAGAAAAGATGCAGTATAAACACTGTTTGCCATCTGCTGTGATTTCGGCTTACAAGACTTCAGCCTGTAATCCAAAAAAACACATTATGGTAGGAAGACTTACAACTCTGGTGTTGTTCTGTGATTCGTATATAAACCACTCCCGAATGTTTGGTTCGTGCGAATAGTGCGACTGGATTAATAGCAAGTTAATACTGTTTACAAAGTTTCAAAAGTATTTTTAGGATCTTTACTTTTACTTTGTAAAATGTATTTTGTTGTCTGGATCATGTCTGATTTAGCAGTTACTGATAATTCAATTTTGAATTCAATACTTTTGCTTGTAATTGAGTATCATTTCATCAATGTAACAGTATTTGTACATGAATACAAATTTTCGGTACTCTTTCCACCGCTGTTAAATATAAACTTAAACACTTTATAATCCACATTTAGTTTAATGGATAGTAAATTCTGCCTCTAAAACCATGAACCCTTGCATAATCCCTTGTTTGTTATGTTTTAGTTCTATTCAGTGTGGTTATTGATGTGGACCTTCTGCCATCAGGTAGATGGTACAGAACATTAAAATCAAGCTGTTTCTGTATCTATTTGTCCCTGTTTTTAATGATCTGTTCCGTCTACCTGATGGCAGAAGTTCAAATAGATGGTGTCTGGGGTGTGAGGTGTCCTTTTTTAAGACAGTGGGAGCTGTGCAGTTCTTCCAGAGTGAGGAGGGGGCAGCTGACAATCTTCTGGGCCGTGTTAATGACCCTCTGCAGTGCTTTGCTCTGAGCCACTGTACAGCTGGTGTACCACACACATATACAGTATGTTAGTAAGCTCTCTATGGAGCACCGGTAAAAGGACACCAACAATCTCTGGGTGATGTTGTTCTTCCTGAGCACCCTCAGAAAGTGCAGTCTCTGCTGGGCCTTTTTCAGCAGCTCCAGTTCAAATCCTCCTCAATGTAGACTCCCAGAAAGTGGAAGTCGGTCACTCTATAAACACAGTCCCTGCTGATGATTAGTGGTGTGATTATGTTTTCTTCTTCCTATAATCTATAATCAGTTGCCTTAGGAAATGGCTAAATAAAGGGCCAGTGAAGTGTTTAAAGTTAAAGCACAGATTCAAATCAGGGGACACACATGCTGTGTGAGTCTATGGCACTTGTCAAGTCAAGAAGCTTTTATTGTCATTTCAACCACACATAGCTGATGCAGTACATAGTGAAATGAAACGACGTTTCTCCAGCACCCTGGTGCTACATAAACAACATACAACATATAGTTACAAACAGAAAGAACAACAGAGCTAGGACAGAAATTTGTCATAGCACTGAAAAAACACATGTACAACGAAACAAAATGTAATGTGATGTGCAAACTGAGAATCTGTAAAAACCAGGTAACTAATTACATATATGTTTACATAGCAGCATGACAGTATGAGTGTGCAAAAATGCAGTAGCAAAACGTAGTACAAATAGAAGTAATTATTATAGTAGCGAGTTGAAGTAGTTCAAATAAGAAGTAATACATTGTGAATCTGTTCACACAGGTGTGTGTGTGTGTGTGTGTGTGTGTGTATATGTGTTCACACAGGTGTGTGTGTGTGTGAGAGAAAGAAAGTTGGTATAGTTCAATTCTGGGTGTTGAGGAGCCTGATGGCTTGTGGGAAGAAACTGTTACACAGTCTGGTTGTGAGGGCCCGAATGCTTCGGTACCTCTTTCCAGATTGCAGGAGAGTGAAGAGTGTGTGTGAGGGGTGTGTGGGGTCGTCCACAATGCTGTTGGCTTTGCGGATGCAGCGTGTGGTGTACATGTCCGTGATAGAGGGGAGAGAGACTCCAATGATCTTCTCAGCTGTCCTCACTATCCGCTGCAGGGTCTTGCGATCCGAGACGGTGCAATTCCCAAACCAGGCAGTGATGCAGCTGCTCAGGACGCTCTCGATGGTCCCTTTGTAGATGGCTCATGATGGTCATGATGGGGGGAGGGAGATGGGCTTTCCTCAGCCTCCACAGGAAGTAGAGGCTCTGCTAGGCTTTCTTATTAGACCTTTGCTTTAATAAACAGCTGAAAGAGAGCCATTGATGTGATTAAGCCTAAACCAAAGACTCATTCCAGAGACCTCACATGCTGGAGTAGCACTTACCTCTACACTACCACAGCACAGGGGGGTGTTTTGCTTAACAAACTTTTGCCTTAAAAAGCATCTCAGACCTGTGAAAGAGATTAAAGCTGAAGCAAACACTCTGAGGCTTAACCAGAGGAGCTCACATACCACATCCTGTGGCAGCAACCACTACACCATTCCAGGACAAGATGGCAGCTTGCTTATCAGACTTTTGCTTGAAGTTATGGCTCAATGTGAGCTAGAGACACGTTTAAAGCTAAAAGAAAGTCAGACACAAACCTCACATCTGAGGAATATCTTGACTAGCTGAGCTACAGAATGTTGGATGATATTTACCAACCTTATTATTATCAGTTTACTCTAAATCAGTATAGCAGATTTTTATGCACACTAACTTTAAGAGACTCTTTCTGTGACATTTAGACCAGTGACACTGAAAGCTTGTCGTAGGTTACACTTCTTTTACTATGTAAAGCAGGGCACTTCTCCACACATTGTAAACTGTGTAATAATCCTAACTTAACCTTTCTGGCCTTTAACACATCATGTGGATCTTCCTTTATGAGTACAATACTCTGTAGCTCCTTTGTAGATCCATCATTTTGAAATCATTATGATTAAGATGCCTCTACATTTTTCCTCTGGTTTCCCAATGGGTTAGATTTTATCTCACTGCCCAAAAATGCTGCCTCCTAGTTACCAAGAAGAGGCAGTGATGATTTTATAAAGCAGCCATGATAATATTGTACATGCTGAATGTTGGATCTGATTATTGGCACATGGCTATTCCACACTAAAGGGACCTGATGAACTCCTTCATTTCCTTTCTGTGCTGAAATCTGAGGAAGATGGGTCAGAATTTGGTTTTGTTTATATAAGGAGGTCTTGTGTCGATGTGAAAGTTAAAGCAAGATGGAAATCATTCTGCATCACACGTGACACCATGGAACAGGTGAAGTAAACATGCAGATGACCTGCAGAGTTATTTGTAATCAGTGAAGCTCCACAAAGAAACTACTGAAGAAACACTGCCTTCAGATTGTCATACTACAGGTATGTTTTAATGCTAAGTGCTTTTCCATATTCTTATAAATGACTAAAAATGAACCATTTATGTAAAAAGTTGAAGTTTGGTATAATACAACAATTATAAGCAAGTAAAAAGTAGCATGTTTATTAAAATATAATGATAAGTAAATGAGTAACTTAAAGTGATTTTACACATATCGAATTAATATTCCATAAGTCCTATATGGTTAAAATGGATGAATTTAAGTAACACCATGCAAAATGAATACATTTTTCAAAAGCTGTGGGTTTCTAGTAATATAGGATTCCTGCTGTTCTGCTTTTCCACAAACTGCTTAATTAATATATTAATTAATTGATCAAACAATATTATCAGAAATCTAGAAGCAAGTTTATTAAAGGGAAATATCTTACATTACCAGATTTTCATTGTCTGAAGTCTGTCTTGATGGGTGTGATAACATTAACAGTATTTATAACCATACTTTTATCATTAAGCAGTATTGTAAATGGTCTTTTATGGAGGTTTAAATAAGAAAAAATGTGCTTGGAGTGTTATGTGGTGCTTTGTAGGTCCTCTTTAAAAACCATAAAACTGTAAGCGGATATTTTTATGTACTGAAAACATCATAATACTGGGTTAGATGATTATCAGTGTGTGCTGCTTGATACCAAACATCACATAAATTAAGATGTGGACAGATGACTTTGTTAGGACCACCCACTGGCCCAACGACGGAATCCAGTGGCGTGGGTGAAGGGTTGTGCTTGTTCTACCTTTTCTTTGCACTTCTAGAAGAATTTGCTTAATTTATTAGAATTTGGTTTCGGTCTTTAACCTCTGTGTATAATTATAATCTGACTCCAATTAATAATTAATATAATATAATCTGATGCTGATCACAATTTAGAGGGTTTGACTATTCTCAATTTATTAAGTAGATAGAAAACTGAAATGATTGAACATAACTCCGCTTAAACTTAAACCTAGGTTTCTCTTTATAAGTTCAAGTTTGGGTTTGTTCTAGTTTAACTTTAAACCAAGGCATTCTCCATTCCAGTTTAAGTTCACAACCAAAGATTAAAGAGGTTTGTAATAATGATTTTCCACAGGCTCAGAATAAGTCAAGATTAACAGTATTATTTTGCCAGGCAGGTTACACTTATCAATCTATTCAATTAGAAAAATACAAAACACACTAACAATTAAAATGATCAGAATAGTACGAAAAACACTAGTTACAGAGTCAAAGTCATACCTGGCAATAGAGACACACAGTAATAGTGTGGGAAGTTCTGAATGCAGATGCTTCCCTGAGTCCTTTGCCAATGCACCCTATATACCCATGAGAGACAAAGGGTCGTAAAATCTACGGGTCGACTAAACACCTGGTTTTGACCGGGTCGTAAAGACACATCTGGATCAGAGATTGATTGTGATCTGTGTTTTTAGTTTTGGGACCCAGAGATAACACTAAGTAAGTGTTGTAAAAGACATAGCTCGGATTGTTATCCTGTGGCCTGAGAGGGGGTTGAATAAGGACATAAGGACATATCTCCAACAGGAGTACAGACTATGTGTAAACTTTAGTACACTCTGATTTGGAAATTAGACCTTTTTCACCAATCACACCATGACCATTAGAATGACATTAGACATCAATCACATCATATAGTAAGTATATCATCATATTATTTTAATATTCTTGAGATTAGAACCTGAAGAGAATGTACATTAGGGTGAAGCCTTCTTGATAAGATCCAGAAGATAGTTCCACCATTTTCTCCTTGAAGAGGGGAGGAACACACAGGAATGTGAATTGTTTTATGATACACTCTCCAGAACACCACAAAGCCCCCGAAGTTTCTGTTTTTTGATTGAAGATATAACTTCATCACGCTCAATATTAATACTTTTGCCAGCCACATTACAACTTATAATAATGTTTTTGAGAGTTGTGCTAATTTCCTTCCTGATGATGGGTTTTTAGATAAATGTAAGTGTTTCATTTTGAGTGACAGAGATAAATAAAGACTAGAGCTATGTAAGTTAACACAGACTAGACAAGTGTGAAATAAATATAGCATGGATCAGATAATCAACTACAGCACTACGTACAGCAGACACTAGACTAGGAGTGTTATTTAGGCGTGATTTAAATACATTTTGCATCAACTGCGTTCAGGTGTTTGTGATCATGTGACACTATCGGCACTAACCTGACACCTGATAATTGTAGCATCGCCGCCGGCACTCAACCGCCAGAGGGAGCCCTCGCCCGAGTTTTGACTCCACAATCGAAGGAGCACTTCTGGGATCCCGAACATAAAAGGAACTCTCCCACAAAATTTAAACATGAAGTATTGTTCCTTTATGACCTTACCAAGCCATGTCAGTTCTGCGTTTCTGTATTGGATTACTGTGTTTCAATCCTTGTCCCTTGTCTGTTTACCATGTTTTCGAAGTTCTTGGATTACCCTATTTGGATTCTATCGCTCATGTGGTTTACTGTTGCAGATACTAACCTCTGCTTGCTGTTTCCTAAATATTGTTATCTGTCTGCTGATTCGGTCTTGGTGTTTATTCTCTGCATATGGATCCCAACTCTCCAGTCGGCGGGGCACCATTACAATAATGATGATCTAAAGCTTGATTAAATAATCGTTTAATAATAATTTGTAGAACAGTACGGATAAATCACTTTGTATTTAATATTTAAGACTTTGACCTTTTTTTCTTCAGCAACTCGTCTACCATGACACTGAAACCTTTTCTTCTCCTGTATCTCACCGGTGAGAGATTTTTTTGTTACTGGATTGTATAGTTCACAAAATGTTCATTAATATTACACAAATTAATGCATTGTGTGTTTTACCTTCAAACCAATTTATATAATTGATCTTTACTAAACTGTGTGCTGATCCTAGAACAATTCGTTCTGAATGATTAATGAAATCATAAAATTGAATTAGAATTAAATTGATAAAGTGATAAAATATCTCCCACAGGTCTCACCCCAGTTGTCATATCCAGATTAATAACCGTCCGTCACAATTATCACCTGATCAAGCAAACATATTCATGGCCAGTGGCTCAGAATTACTGCAGGGTGATGTACACTGACATGGCAACAATAATAACTGATGATGATTGGTTACGACTAAACAAAGAAGCAGTGAGCAAAGGCTTCACAGGATATACCTGGATTTGATTGTACAATGATGTCGATAGCTGGCGCTGGTCCTTAAACGAGCTCCCACTGAAGGATGTCACTTATACAAACTGGTACTCTGGACAGCCTGATAATTATGCTGGAAAAGAAGCATGTGCTGTAATTTATATATATGGAACCTGGGCAGATACTATATGTACAGGTCTAAGACCCTTCATATGCTACAATGGTGAGTCATTGATGATTTGCAAATGTAATTTAGCCATACTCTCTCTGAAACGTGGCACATTTTCTGTTGCATTTTTGTATTTTCAAATCCTATCTTTGCAAACAGAGGCATGATGATTATAATCTAATCTAACTACAGAGTAATGTTTTTGCCATTTGACAGCTAATTTCAGTGATTCTGCCAAGTTCATCGGCATCTCTAGTCTTTATTTGTCCTGGACTGATGCTCAGGCTTACTGCCGAACACATCACACAGACTTGGCCAGCGCTCTTAACAGCTCAGATAACAACTTCCTGTTCCAGCTGAGGAATATCCAGGGTGATTCTTGGATTGGACTCTACAGAGACACATGGAAGTGGTCAGATGGGACAGTCGCTACAAACCTACCATGGGCTTCTGGAGAACCCAACAATTATCTTGTCAAGGAGAACTGTGCATCGCATATTAGCAAACTGTTCAATGATTATTTATGCGAGACACCAGCCTATTTCTACTGTCACACCAGTGAGTGTTTCATTTTCTTTCTATTGCTTCTAACATCACCTCAATGAAGATGTCAAGAAATGTTAATATATTTGGGATGTATTTGACATGGTCAGTCTGTGTGTGTGTGTGTGTGTGTGTGTGTGTGTGTGTGTGCATTCCACAGTTCCACCAGTGAGGGAACAGCAGATAGTGAGACTGCGGGTGAAGTCTGATGGCAGTGTGTTAGATCCTGCTGTACAGTCGTACATTTTAGAGCAGGTGAGTTGCAGGACGTCTCTGAAATTTTAAAATGGACTAAGCAACAAATATTCATTTTCCTTTAAGACTGAGTAATTTACTTTTGCTTTTGTTCTTCAGATGAAGCAGAAACTGAAAGAAAAAGGCATGTTGGAGAACACCACGGTGACCTGGAGGGTGCAGCCAGATGGAAACATCTTCCACAAGATAAACAAAGATGATCTGTAACGTCTACGTCAGGGATGTCAAACTTAAATACAGCCTGGCACTATTTTTGAGACATCCTAAAAAGCTTTCAAATTCTTTTTTCTTTTCACATATCTGATATATTCCTTGATATATACTCGGAAAATAGAATAGGTATTTCTATAGGAAAATGAAGGGCTTCTTAAATGCCTGCTAGAGTTTACTATAAAAGAAACTTGGATCAGAATTTATAATATAATATGTAAACTTCTCCTATTATTAACATGCTCTTATTCAGTCTCAGTGGAACTTCCATATATTTACTACAGGGCAAAACTATTAATATGGGTAGATTTCTTAATAAGAAACTCATACTTACTCATTTAACTGCACAGCTCAGGAACACAATTCATTTTGTATGCTTCTTAAGTGCTCTGAAATTCATTTCTGGTTATTCTAATGCCAGCAGAACATAAAACCTGACCACCAGCTGTGGTATTTTATGGAAACTGTCTTCAGATGCCTTCACTATGGATCTGCTGTGAATTCTAGAGTGTACTATGGGCTTTTTCACTTTCTTTTCATACCAAAATACCTGATCCTGTGGGATGGTTTAGTCTTTAAGCCTGGTGTTTGACACATACTGTATAGTCTAAATGCTTTTTTTAATTATTATTTACAGACAACATTTCCACTTTACACCAGTAGAGGGAGCATTTAAAACTGTCCTTATATCGTCGACAAGCAGAGCAAAGGGTCAGAATTTAGAAAGGTGTCATATAAATCAAAAAGTCAAGTCAAGAGTCAAGTCAATTCACGTATAAATTGTGACTACAAATAACGTTAATTTCAATAATTACAATAACCACAAGTTGGCAGTAGAACAATCAGTAACACAAAACAGAATTATTTCCTGACTTGATGTGCAATGAAAATTATAACAGCTGTCATCTCTTTGGGAAGCAGGTGATGAGGTTTGCATGTACATGTTTCCTGTCTGCTTTGCTTTTACAAAAAAACAAAAACAAAAATAGAAACACTGACTCTGTGGTGTCTAATTTTCATTAGCTATGACATGTACTTCTGAAAGGTCAGAATATTATTTTGTTGTGTCTTGGCTCTGTCTGACTTTTCAGCAGTTACTAAGTTGGTCAGTTGGTGTGAATCCTTTAATCACCTGCAGACTGCTGGAAATCATTAGTTCTTTTCTTTCTTTTTCTTTTTTTCTACTGATATTAGGATTTAATATAGTATTTAATTTGCAGTTTTGTTTTGTCCACAGCTTTGTAATATGAGACTCAACATTGTAGAGCCTGGTGATGACTAGCACATGGGTTGGTTTAGTTTGCATGTCTGCTCACTGGCCTTGACTCTGGATTGTCACTGCATTTAAAGGAGAGGTTCACTTCCAGAACAAAAATTTACAAATAATGTACTCAACCCCTTGTCAACCAAGATGTTCATGTCTTTCTTTCTTCAGTCATAAAGAAATGATGTTTATTCCATATAGTGGACTTCAATGGTGCTCACGAGACTTCCAAAATGCGGTTTAAATGCAACTTCACAGGGCTCTAATCGATCCCAGCCCAGGAAGAAGGCTATTATCTAGACAAACCATTGCTCATTTTCTTAAAAAAATAAAAAACTGCTAAACAAGATGCTAAAAAGATGGAATGTGTTTGTTAAATTAGCTTGATTTCAAACTGAAATATGTTTAAATATGGGTTGAATCTGATACTTAATGTGCTATAAGAAATGAAAATGTTTATAGGCTGTAATATTTTGGCTGTTTGTGGTTGTGTTGTGTTTGTTTATGTTGTGTTTACTTGTGTCTAATGTTTAACCTATCTTTGCACAGTTCAGTTTTGCTGCTGCAGCTTTTCTAGCTCTGGGCTAGCTGTAAAAATACACAAAACATTAGACAGGTGCCTTATTTAACAGAATCATCACTTAAATATCTTTACTGACAGTAAGAATATAGATATTGTCTGGTATATTTTTGTATTGTACAAGCACTGAAACACTGAACTTCCCGCAGCGGAGGTCATGTGAACTGCAAACTTGCTTATTTTGTCTGCTCATTCGTGTGCACTTCGTGAGTGCTCAACTTTTAAAATGACCTCAGAGTACTTGCTCATTTAGTACAAGGGAATAGAAATAGACGGTCGTCCACTGCTCATGGAAAAAAAACCTTTTGATGCCATTTTAACTAGCAGCTAGCTTGTTTGTTTTTTTAATTATTGCTTAAAAGCACAGGATAACTTGCTAATTTAGTAGCAGAGAGAAGAGAGAAACATTCATGCCCGCTAATGGAAAGTAAACATTAACTTTAAGTTAACTGTCTTATATTGAGAATTCTTTGTGTTGACCATTACCTAGCTATATTTACCTAAGCATGTTCAGGTGCAATTTCTGCAAGTCTGTTTTTTTCAACACTAATTTGTTGTAAACAAACAACAGTTCTCAACTGTGAAATCTACAGTTGCTAATAAAGTATCCCATAAAGTGGTAAACAGTGTCACCGTACAATTTACAGTGACATTCTGGCAACCACAGCGGCCAGTATTTTACTGTAAAATATACTTTTTTTTTTAACCAGGCTCTCAGTATGCACCTAACTTGGGTAATTATCACTTTTCACACATTAAGGTAGTACTCATGCCTGAGGAAGAATAGCCCAACATCCTACACTGATGAAAATGCAGCAGACAAAAATGAAACACCAGAGGATCACCTTCATTTCCTAGGAAAAAATGAGTCTTTATATTTACATTTGTTTTCCACCATGAAGGCTTGTTGTACAGGTCGGTCCAATACTGGAGAGCAATGCTAGTTTTAATTTGCTAAGAAAATGAATTCAAATAGTCACAGGGCACTTCTAATGTCGTAAGGTGTAAGAATCCTGATCTGAGCTGTCTCTGTCCTTTAACACATCATGTGGATCTTCCTTTATGAGTACAATACTCTGTAGCTCCTTTGTAGATCCATCATTTTGAAATCATTATGATTAAGATGCCTCTACATTTTTCCTCTGGTTTCCTAATGGGTTAGATTTTATCTCACTGCCCAAAAATGCTGCCTTCAAATTACCAAGAAGAGGCAGTGATGGTTTTATAAAGCAGCCATGATAATATTATACATGCTGAATGTTGGATCCGATTATTGGCACATGGCTATTCCACACTAAAGGGACCTGATGAACTCCTTCATTTCCTTTCTGTGCTGAAATCTGAGGAAGATGGGTCAGAATTTGGTTTTGTTTATATAAGGAGGTCTTGTGTCGATGTGAAAGTTAAAGCAAGATGGAAATCATTCTGCATCACACGTGACACCATGGAACAGGTGAAGTAAACATGCAGATGACATGCAGAGTTATTTGTAATCAGTGAAGCTCCACAAAGAAACTACTGAAGAAACACTGCCTTCAGATTGTCATACTACAGGTATGTTTTAATGCTAAGTGCTTTTCCATATTCTTATAAATGACTAAAAATGAACCATTTATGTAAAAAGTTGAAGTTTGGTATAATACAACAATTATAAGCAAGTAAAAAGTAGCATGTTTATTAAAATATAATGATAAGTAAATGAGTAACTTAAAGTGATTTTACACATATCGAATTAATATTCCATAAGTCCTATATGGTTAAAATGGATGAATTTAAGTAACACCATGCAAAATGAATACATTTTTCAAAAGCTGTGGGTTTCTAGTAATATAGGATTCCTGCTGTTCTGCTTTTCCACAAACTGCTTAATTAATATATTAATTAATTGATCAAACAATATTATCAGAAATCTAGAAGCAAGTTTATTAAAGGGAAATATCTTACATTACCAGATTTTCATTGTCTGAAGTCTGTCTTGATGGGTGTGATAACATTAACAGTATTTATAACCATACTTTTATCATTAAGCAGTATTGTAAATGGTCTTTTATGGAGGTTTAAATAAGAAAAAATGTGCTTGCAGTGTTATGTGGTGCTTTGTAGGTCCTCTTTAAAAACCATAAAACTGTAAGCGGATATTTTTATGTACTGAAAACATCATAATACTGGGTTAGAAGATTATCAGTGTGTGCTGCTTGATACCAAACATCACATAAATTAAGATGTGGACAGATGACTTATAATAATGTTTTTGAGAGTTGTGCTAATTTCCTTCCTGATGATGGGATTTTAGACAAATGTAAGTCTTTCATTTTGAGTGACACAGATAAATAAAGACTAAAGCTATGTAAGTTAACACAGACTAGACAAGTGTGAAATAAATATAGCATGGATCAGATAATCAACTAGAGCACTACTTACAGCAGACACTAGACTAGGAGTGTTATTTAGGTGTGATTTAAATACATTTTGCATCAAATGCCTTCAGGTGTCAGTGATCATGTGACACTATCGGCACTAACCTGACACCTGATAATGATGATCTAAAGCTTCATTAAATAATTGTTTAATAATCATTTGTAAAGCAGTACAGATAAATCACTCATAATACTTCAATTCATAATACTTAAGACTTCAAACTTTTTTCTTCAGCGACTCGTCAACCATGATGCTGAATCTTTTTCTTCTTCTGTGTCTCACTGGTAAGAGAATTTTTTGTTACTGGTTTGTATAGTTTACAATATGATCATTAATATTTCACAAATTAATGCATTTTGTGTTTGACTTCTAAACCTATTTAGAGTGCATGGCAAAATGATTCATACCTATTGAGCTTTTCCACATTTTGTCATGTTACAACCACAAATATTTAATGTATTTCATTGGGATTTTATGTGATAGACCAACACAGTGCCAAATAAATCTGAAGTGGAAGGAAAATGATTAATGGTTTTAAATATTTTTTTTCAAATAAAAATCTAAAAAGTATGGTGTACATTTGTATTCAGCCCCCTTTACTCTGATGCCCTGAACTAAAATCCAGTGGATCCAATTTCCTTCAGAAGTCACCAAATTAGTAAATCTAGCATCTAATTACTAAATCTAGAGTCTGTGTGTAATCTCAGTATAAATAGAGCTGTTCTGTGTATCCTTTGGAGATTTGTTAGATAACATTAGTGAACAAACAGCATCATGAAGCCCAAGGATCACACCAGACAGGTCAGGGATAAAATTGTGGAGAAGGTTAAAGAAGGGTTAGGTTTTAAAAAAATATCCCAAGCATTGAACATCTCACAGAGCTCTGTTCACTCCATCTCCCGAAAATGGAAAAAGTATATCAAACCTACCCAGACATGGCCGTCCATCTAAACTTACAGGCCGGGCTAGGACAGCATTAATCAGAGAAGCCGCCAAGAGGCCCATAGTAACTCTGGTGGAGCTGCAGAGATCCACAGCTTGGGTGGGAGAATCTGTCCAGAGGACAACTATCAGTCATGTACTCCACAAATCTGGCCTTCATGGAAGAGTAGCAAGAGGAAAGCCATTTTTAAAAGAAAGCATTAGATTAGAAGTCCCGTTTGCAGTTTGCAACAAGCTATGTGAGGGACACAGCAAACATGTGGAAGAAGGTGCTCTGGTCAGATTAGACCAAAATGGAAATTTTTTACCTAAATTCAAAACGCCATGTGTGGTAGAAAACTAACACTGCACATCACCCCGAACACACCATCCCCTCCGTGAAACATGGTGATGGCAGCATCATGTTGTGGGGATGCTTTTCTTCAGCAGGGACAGGGAATTATATTCAACTATAACTTAAGAGCAGGCTTTGCTTGAGGCAAACTAATGAAACTCATGTATGACCATTAATATTAGTGTGCTAGTGTAATAACCACACTGAGATTGGAAAGAGGAAGAAGAAATCTATTAGGAGCATTAGAGATTGCAGATTAGTCAGCCTATCCAATGGGATCAGTGGGATAGCACGACCGGCCGATTGAGCTAATGGAAAATTGGATGAGTAAGGTGCATATCATGCGACTATTTAATCCTAAAATGTAGGTTATGAAATGCTTAAAGGCTGAGAGCCCAAGATACTCCTGTACTCCTTCATTTCCTTTCTGTGCTGAAATCTGAGAAAGATGGGTCAGAATTTGGTTTTGTTTATATAAGGAGGTCTTGTGTCGATGTGAAAGTTAAAGCAAGATGGAAATCATTCTGCATCACACGTGACACCATGGAACAGGTGAAGTAAACATGCAGATGACCTGCAGAGTTATTTGTAATCAGTGAAGCTCCACAAAGAAACTACTGAAGAAACACTGCCTTCAGATTGTCATACTACAGGTATGTTTTAATGCTAAGTGCTTTTCCATATTCTTATAAATGACTAAAAATGAACCATTTATGTAAAAAGTTGAAGTTTGGTATAATACAACAATTATAAGCAAGTAAAAAGTAGCATGTTTATTAAAATATAATGATAAGTAAATGAGTAACTTAAAGTGATTTTACACATATCGAATTAATATTCCATAAGTCCTATATGGTTAAAATGGATGAATTTAAGTAACACCATGCAAAATTAATACATTTTTCAAAAGCTGTGGGTTTCTAGTAATATAGGATTCCTGCTGTTCTGCTTTTCCACAAACTGCTTAATTAATATATTAATTAATTGATCAAACAATATTATCAGAAATCTAGAAGCAAGTTTATTAAAGGGAAATATCTTACATTACCAGATTTTCATTGTCTGAAGTCTGTCTTGATGGGTGTGATAACATTAACAGTATTTATAACCATACTTTTATCATTAAGCAGTATTGTAAATGGTCTTTTATGGAGGTTTAAATAAGAAAAAATGTGCTTGCAGTGTTATGTGGTGCTTTGTAGGTCCTCTTTAAAAACCATAAAACTGTAAGCGGATATTTTATGTACTGAAAACATCATAATACTGGGTTAGATGATTATCAGTGTGTGCTGCTTGATACCAAACATCACATAAATTAAGATGTGGACAGATGAGCCCAAGATATGCACCTAGATTGAAAAAGCAGGACAGAGACTAGACAGGAAGATAGAGGCCAGACAGGAGCGTAGACAGTGTGGTTACTGTGACATTTAAACAGGTGGTAAACAAATAACCAAATCACCCTGAGGATGCTAAATTAGGTAAGGAGGGGCCCAAACGAGGGGGGTGAAATGTTAAAACTAAATTAGAATGAACATGTATAAATATTAGAGGAACTTTCAGGGTTTTCAGACCAGCCGCTCTCTTCAGGGATGCATGTGACTGATGTGCATTGCTGAATAAACCTGGGTCTTCTTATCTGCTGACTGACCTCTCATTATTTTGACTAAGTTTTGATAGTTTACTGAGTTAATTGATCATGGAAAACTAAGGGGAAATAGATACAAACTCAACTTTCACCCTGCAATATGTCCGCTTGGAGGGGGCTCTGAGTTCCGACAGCTGGTCAGAGTTGATGGGAAGATGGATGAAGGCAAATACAGGGCAATCACAGAAGAAAACCTGTTAGAGTCTGCAAAAGACTTGACACGGACGGAGATTTAATGTCCAGCAGGACAATGACCCTAAACATACAGCCAGAGCAATGGAATGGAATGGTTTAGATCAAAGCATGTTCATGTGTTAGAATGGTCCAGTCAAAGTCCAGACTAAAATCCAATTGGGAATTTGTGGCAAGAATTGAAAATTGCTGTTCACATACACTCTCCATCCAATCTGACTGCGCTCGAGCTATTTTGCAAACAAAAATTTGAAAACCATTTATCATTTTCCTTCCAGGGGGCACGGTGGCCTCACACCTCCAGGGTTGGGGGTTCAATTCCCGCCTCCGCCATATGTGTGTGTGGAGTTTGCATGTTCTCCCCGTACCTCGGGGGTTTCCTCCGGGTACTCCGGTTTCCTCCCCCAGTCCAAAGACATGCATTGTAGGTTGATTGGCCTCTCTAAATTGTCTGTAGTGTGTGATTGCGTGAGTGAATGAGAGTGTGTGTGTGCCCTGCGATGGGTTGGCACTCCGTCCAGGGTGTATCCTGCCTTGATGCCCAATGACTCCTGAGATAGGCACAGGCTCCCCGTGACCCGAGAGTAGATCGGATAAGCGGCAGACAATGAATGAATTTTCCTTCCACTTCACAATTATGTGCCACTTTGTGTACATTTGTCACATAAAATCCCAATAAAATACATCTATGTTTATGGTTGTAACATGACAAAATGTGGAAAAGTTCAAGGGGTATGAATACTTTTGCAAGGCAATGGAGATCTTTACTAAACTGTGTGTTGATCCAAAAACAATTCGTTCTGAATGATTAATGAAATCATAAAATTGAATTAGAATTAAATTGATAAAGTGATAAAATATCTCCCACAGGTCTCACCCCAGTTGTCATATCCAGATTAATAACCGTCCGTCACAATTATCACCTGATCAAGCAAACATATACATGGCCAGTGGCTCAGAATTACTGCAGGGTGATGTACACTGACATGGCAACAATAATAACTGATGATGATTGGTTACGACTAAATAAAGAAGCAATGAGCAAAGGCTTCACAGCATATACCTGGATTGGATTGTACGATGATGTCGATAGCTGGCGCTGGTCCTTAAACGAGCTCCCACTGAAGGATGTCACTTATACAAACTGGTACTCTGGACAGCCTGATAATTATGCTGGAAAAGAAGCATGTGCTGTAATTTATATATATGGAACCTGGGCAGATACTATATGTACAGGTCTAAGACCCTTCATATGCTACAATGGTGAGTCATTGATGATTTGCAAATGTAATTTAGCCATACTCTCTCTGAAACGTGGCACATTTTCTGTTGCATTTTTCTATTTTCAAATCCTATCTTTGCAAACAGAGGCATGATGATTATAATCTAATCTAACTACAGAGTAATGTTTTTGCCATTTGACAGCTAATTTCAGTGATTCTGCCAAGTTCATCGGCATCTCTAGTCTTTATTTGTCCTGGACTGATGCTCAGGCTTACTGCCGAACACATCACACAGACTTGGCCAGCGCTCTTAACAGCTCAGATAACAACTTCCTGTTCCAGCTGAGGAATATCCAGGGTGATTCTTGGATTGGACTCTACAGAGACACATGGAAGTGGTCAGATGGGACAGTCGCTACAAACCTACCATGGTATCCTGGAGAACCCAACAATTATTATGTCAATGAGAAATGTGTATCGCATATTAACAAACTGTTCAATGATTATTTATGCGAGACACCAGCCTATTTCTACTGTCACACCAGTGAGTGTTTCATTTTCTTTCTATTGCTTCTAACATCACCTCAATGAAGATGTCAAGAAATGTTAATATATTTGGGATGTATTTGACATGGTCAGTCTGTCTGTGTGTGTGTGTGTGTGTGTGTGTGTGTGTGTGTGTGTGTGTGTGTGTGTGTGTGCATTCCACAGTTCCACCAGTGAGGGAACAGCAGATAGTGAGACTGCGGGTGAAGTCTGATGGCAGTGTGTTAGATCCTGCTGTACAGTCGTACATTTTAGAGCAGGTGAGTTGCAGGACGTCTCTGAAATTTTAAAATGGACTAAGCAACAAATATTCATTTTCCTTTAAGACTGAGTAATTCACTTTTGCTTTTGTTCTTCAGATGAAGCAGAAACTGAAAGAAAAAGGCATGTTGGAGAACACCACGGTGACCTGGAGGGTGCAGCCAGATGGAAACATCTTCCACAAGATAAACAAAGATGATCTGTAACGTCTACGTCAGGGATGTCAAACTTAAATACAGCCTGGCACTATTTTTGAGACATCCTAAAAAGCTTTCAAATTCTTTTTTCTTTTCACATATCTGATATATTCCTTGATATATACTCGGAAAATAGAATAGGTATTTCTATAGGAAAATGAAGGGCTTCTTAAATGCCTGCTAGAGTTTACTATAAAAGAAACTTGGATCAGAATTTATAATATAATATGTAAACTTCTCCTATTATTAACATGCTCTTATTCAGTCTCAGTGGAACTTCCATATATTTACTACAGGGCAAAACTATTAATATGGGTAGATTTCTTAATAAGAAACTCATACTTACTCATTTAACTGCACAGCTCAGGAACACAATTCATGTTGTATGCTTCTTAAGTGCTCTGAAATTCATTTCTGGTTATTCTAATGCCAGCAGAACATAAAACCTGACCACCAGCTGTGGTATTTTATGGAGACTGCCTTCAGATGCCTTCACTATGGATCTGCTGTGAATTCTAGAGTGTACTATGGGCTTTTTCACTTTCTTTTCATACCAAAATACCTGATCCTGTGGGATGGTTTAGTCTTTAAGCCTGGTGTTTGACACATACTGTATAGTCTAAATGCTTTTTTATTATTATTATTATTATTATTTAAAAGACAGCATTTCACCTTTTCACCAGTAGAGGGAGCATTAGTATCATCTTGCAAAGTAAACCGAATTTTAGTGGGGAGTTTGTAACACACCCTTTTTGACTTCAGTGCCTCAAAGGGCAATTATTTTACAGAAAATATTTAATATGTAACATATACAAATTGTTATCATTTCTAACAAATGATATGTGACTTGAAGAGTCAAATGTACTTGCAATTATTGTATTTTTTCTTTTTCTTTATATACACACATTATACATAAGTCCAATAAAAATCTATCACTACTTCACAGGCATAATAGAATTAAGTTTATTATGGCCTTGAATTCATGGGAGCAGATGGTATAGAATCCATATGCGGTTTAATAACAAGGAGGGTAAACAGTCCAAAACAGCAGGCAAAATCACAATGACAAAAACAGGCAAAAAGTCCAAAAACCAGAAATAGCAATCAGCACAGGCAAAGGCACAAAGCCATAAAACAGACAGGCGGTAATCCAGAAACAGGCAAGGTCATTCACAGTGAGAGTGAAAACAAGGCAGCAAAAGAACAATGGCTTGGTATGTAGCAGAGCTAACAATACTTTGCACTTAAGTTAGCCTGAGCAATAATTACATTGACCACAAGTTCTGAGTAGAACAATCAGTAACACAAACAGAATTATTTCCTGACTTGACGTGAAATGGAATTTATATAATAGCTGTTATCTGTTTGGAAAGCAGGTGATGAGGTTTGCATGGAAATGTTTCCTGTCTGCTTTGCGTTTATGAAAAAAAGCACTGACTCTGTGGTATCTAATTTTCATTAGCTATGACATGTACTTACTCAAAGGTCTGAATGTTGATTTTTCAGTGGTTACTGGGTTAGTTAGATGTTGTGAATCTCTTAATCACCTGCTTCATGCCAACATCTGAAAGCTACATAATTAATACCTCCAAATCCCAGATCAGACACTCTGATTCCTGGAAATCTGGAAATTTGTACAGTTTTTCACTGACATTAGGATTTAATCTAGTGTTTAATTTGCAGT